>JAVJIF010021590.1:0-52738 GCA_038442645.1 Agave tequilana
ATGAATATCAGTACTTATGTAATGGTGAGACGTATGCATAAACTACATAAAGCTACATGAAATACCGTATCCAGTATAACCGATATATCTATAGGCACTACGATATTTATGTACCGGTGTGATATGACTATATCATCTACTCGGGTGTTACATATAAGTCTTACACATTATAACACATAGTTACTAGTGTTACTCATCTTATTAACTAACCAAACATTCTGTTATTATGCCTAATTACAGGAATTACAATAATTAATCATGATTTACCGATATCTGTTTTATTCTTAATTAGGCAATCAATCAAGATATTAATCATGATAAATATATAATTTATAAAAAGAAAACACTCACAAACTGGCTACAGGATTGTAGCTCTCGTTCCCCGATCGCAACGGATCCAGAATCGCCTGAATCGGAGTCCGGACGCTCCCGAAATCGCCCGAATACTAAATCATAACAAAAGGGGGTAAATATGTAAATAAAAATAGTTCAAAATGCAATTAAGAAATTGAGCAGGGGGTTTTCTGTAAATATACCTTTATTGGGTTCGGATGCGGGTTGGCTCATAACGGGTCGGGTCCAAATCTACAATCCAAACCCGTTTAACTTAATTAATGGGTATCGGTTTATTGGGTTTAAAGGGTTAATGGGTCGGGTTGTTATTGGTATTGGGTTTTAATAACCCCAAAAGCTTATTGGGTTCACACCCATTTATGGGTGTGAACCCACACAGATGCGACAGCAGCAAGTGCTGCTGCTGCCCGCGCACAGCCCGGCCAGCGGCTGCTGGCCGGCGGCAGAGGAGGCCCGCCGGCGGCGCCCCGCCACCGGCGGGGCGGCGGCGGTTCAGACCGCGCAGAAGCGCGAGAGAGAGAGCGTGAGAAAGAGGGAAACAGCAAAAGAAAAGAAAAGAAGAAAAACAAGAAGAAGAAGAAGAAGAAGAAAAAGAAGAAAGAGAGGGGGGTGCGGCCGCCGGGTGCGCCGGCGGCGGCGGCGGCCCGGAGGGGCACGGCGGTGGCGCGCCGGCCACCACCGTGGGTGCGGATCTCGACTAGAGAGAGAGATGGGAGATGAGGAAATTTAGGAGGAGAGAGAGAGAGAAGGTTTATGTGGAGAGAGAGAGATGTTTAGAGAGGGAATTAGAGGAGAGAGAGAGAGGGAGAAGTTTAAAGGGGAGAGAGAAGAGGCGGTTGCGGTGATTGACAGAGGCGGTGGAGGGGAACTCGCTGGAAAAATGGAGAAGGGGAAGAAAAAGAAAAAAGAAAAAAAAAGAAAAGAATGTTTAAAATAATATTATTTTAATAGGTCAAAAATTGACTAGTTCTGAATGAGCCCAAAAATTATATAAAATAAAGAATATTATCCTGAGACGTAAGATGAAGACGGTTTACAAAAACTCATCCGGTTCGCAATTAAATCCCGGAAGATGTCGCCGATACGGGCGACACCGGTTTGGCCGAATTTACGATAAATTCAGAAAATCCCCAAAATACCCAAAGTAGAGAACATGATTCTAAGACACAAGGTGAAAGCAGATTCTAAAATTCTATCCCGTTTGTGAAATAAAAATCGGAAGGCCATTATCGGTATCGGTTGACACTGACTACGGAGATTTTTCCAAAATAATCCAGAAAATTCCAGAAAATCCTGAAAAAATCTAAATATATAATTTTCGAAACTGAAATCACTCAATCGGACTACTACGGAAGTCAATCAATTTTGTACGTCATATCGCGTACCGATACGGTGATACTACACCGGTAAGTAGGGTGTTACATTTCTCCCCACCTTACAAAAAATTGCGTCCTCGCATTTCATCAATCAATGTGAGAACAAGATTTTCAACCCCAAGGCGAAAGGTGACGGGTCACGACACTTCCGCTGCGCACTCTACTATCTAGAAGGAACCCGGGATGGAGAAGTATGGTAGTGAACTAATCCTAACGGATGGGAAGTAAGACGATGCAAAGAAAACGAGAGGAAATCGGACGTTCTGGTGATAACGGGAAGGAAGGAATACAAACGAGTCAAGGAATGAATTGTCAAGGTCATGGTATTCTTTTACTCGTTGCTGGAATCCCAAATTCAGATACAGATCAGTTAATCTGAACCTGACTGTACTGTTGGTAAGAGCCAGAGCATTGACCCAGTGGTTACCCACACCAGGTGTGAAACCTAGGCTCTGATACCACTATGTAACCCCCGATCCCCAGGATGCGGGGACGTTATGGCGACGTACATACGCGAGGTGAATACACGCTCACAGCGTACGTTAAGCCTCAGTACAGTACATTACCTTCATATAAAATGAGGTCCAGCATAAAAGCAGTACAAGAATACCTGCAGAAGAGGTCAGCGATCATAACAGATATGAAAAATGGAGACAAATAAGATAACGAAAATAAATACCAAGATACCTAGGAATAGCCCCGATACGGAAGCTCCGATGTGACTCCAAGACACTCTCTGAAGCTATGGTAACTCGGATCTCCAATCTGGCATGCAAACCCAGGTCGTCAGAAGCGACCTAGTGAGTGGTAAAAACTGAAGGAGGCAATGCCAATAATAATAGATAATACATGCTGTTGTAATAGTGATACCATATAATAAGGATATATAAACATGGAAGCAGTGCAAGATATTAACATGTCAACTTTTAATACCATCACTACCTACCGGTTATTATCAGGTCATATCTATAGTCGTGTCCAGTTATGTAATAACTAATGTTGTCTATTGTGACGTACTAGACATGAACATGATAGATGATAGTGGTGACGTGATAGAGGTGAACATGCAGATGAGCATATGTCTGCCACAAGGAATATATGCAATGCAGAACATGCATAATATGCCACTACATACAGTGTAACATATACCAGGTAATGTATCAAAGTATACATGTGCATGAGTAGTAGGGCATTAAAGAAAGTGTAACAGAAAACAGGAACAATAGCAATGTATACATGTCACATATAGCAGATAAATGATCAGGAACAGTAACAAGTACAACTAAACATGTAGCAGGCAGGTCATGTCAAAGTCATGTCATTTATACAATAGTAGCGATCAGTATCACCTGGTATTTTAATTACTCTCTTCAGTGTCCCATACCACTGGCGGTTCATACTGAAGCCCGCACCCCAGTCGAACCCATCCGGATATGGCCTACGGTACCATTATCCAAACGAGAGAGCAACCAAATACAAGTGTTCCCGACGTCACTATTGTGTATACTGTTTTATTATGTTAATTGGAAACCCTGGTCGAAGAGTTCTTATCGGGTGGATGTATCCCGTGCATACCCGGGATCACGGCCTTAAACAAGCCCCTGGCTGCCGACCAGGGCCCTCCGCTAAGAGGGGAGCATGAATCAAGTAACAAGAGCTCATGGAGCAATTGGTAGGCAGCCCTCCTACCGTCCCTGCATGGGAAAACAATATGGATCCAGTACATCACCCGATAAGATCTAATCAACCGTCAAGTCTCCCCCAAACCCAGTTATCATTATGATCTGTTATATCAAGTATACAATGTAACAAGACAACCACTGTACATGATACGGGTAACATGTTAACTGGACTTGAGCTCTGTGGATAGCGTAGAACAATATAACGAGAACAATATACCCGAAAACGGAACAATATCACGGGAACAATATACCATGAACAATATAACATGAACAATAGATGTGGGATTCCACATATCGCATATCAACAGCTCTCATGTCCAGTATCGAGTATATCCATATCAGTAACATGAAGCAATCGTATAACCTGAATACGGGAACATGGGACGATAATACATGTAATAGACATGGTGATCCATATGACGAGAATATAGAGAAACCATATAAGCATGTGTCACAGGAAAGCATGACAGGCATGACCAGTGATATATAAACATGAAATGCAAGCATGTGTAACAGTGATATGTAAACATGAATTGCAGGCATGTGTAGCAGTGATATGTAAATTATGAAATGCAGGCATGTGTAGCATGGGTATGTAAACATGAAGTGAAGTAGTCCATGCAATGGTCTATCCGTGTACTATCTCAGTGCACGTGCATGTCCTAACAGTGATCAGTGCGTCTATAAAATGACGGTGTCCAGTGTCCTAGAATATCCGTATATTCCTGCAGTATTAGGGTCATGAATATCAGTACTTATGTAATGGTGAGACGTATGCATAAAACTACATAAAGCTACATGAAATACCGTATCCAGTATAACGATATATCTATAGGCACTACGATATTTAGTGTACCGGTGTGATATGACTATATCATCTACTCGGGTGTTACATATAAGTCTTACCACATTATAAAACATAGTGACTAGTGTTACTCATCTTATTAACTAACCAAACATTCTGTTATTATGCCTTAATTACAGGAATTACAATAATTAATCATGATTTACCGATAATCATGTTTTATTCTTAATTAGGCAATCATCAAGATATTAATCATGATAAAATAAATTTATAAAAAGAAAAACTCACAAACTGGCTACAGGATTGTAGCTCTCGTTCCCACGATCGCAACGGATCCAGAATCGCCTGAATCGGAGTCCGGACGCTCCCGATATCGCCCGAATACTAAATCATAACAAAAGGGGGTAAATATGTAAATAAAAATAGTTTCAAAATGCAATTAAGAAATTGAGCAGGGGGTTTTCTGTAAATATACCTTTATTGGGTTCGGATGCGGGTTTGGCTCATAACGGGTCGGGTCCAAATCCACAATCCAAACCCGTTTAACTAAATTAATGGGTATCGGGTTATTGGGTTTAAAGGGTTAATGGGTCGGTTGTTATTGGGTATTGGGTTTTAATAACCCCAAAAGCTTATTGGGTTCACACCCATTTATGGGTGTGAACCCACAACAGATGCGACAGCAGCAAGTGCTGCTGCTGCCCGCGCACAGCCCGGCCAGCGGCTGCTGGCCGGCGGCAGAGGAGGCCCGCCGGCGGCGGCCCCGGCCACCGGCGGGGCGGCGGCGGTTCAGACCGCGCAGAAGCGCGAGAGAGAGAGCGTGAGAAAGAGGGAAACAGCAAAAGAAAAGAAAAGAAGAAAAACAAGAAGAAGAAGAAGAAAAGAAGAAAAAGAAGAAGAGAAGGGGGTGCGGCCGCCGGGTTGCGGCCGGGCGGCGGCGGCGGCCCGGAGGGGCACGGCGGTGGCGCGCCGGCCACCACCGTGGGTGCGGATCTCGACTAGAGAGAGAGATGGGAGATGAGGAAATTTAGGAGGAGAGAGAGAGAGAAGGTTATGTGGAGAGAGAGAGATGTTTAGAGAGGGAATTAGAGGAGAGAGAGAGAGGGAGAAGTTTTAAAGGGGAGAGAGAAGAGGCGGTTGCGGTGATTGACAGAGGCGGTGGAGGGAACTCGCTGGAAAAATGGAGAAGGGAAGAAAAGAAAAAAGAAAAAGAAAAAGAAAAGAATGTTTAAAATAATATTATTTTAATAGGTCAAAAATTGACTAGTTCTGAATGAGCCCAAAAAAATTATATAAAATAAAGAATATTATCCTGAGACGTAAGATGAAGACGGTTTACAAAAACTCAATCCGTTCGCAAATTAAAAATCCCGGAAGATGTCGCCGATACGGGCGACACCGGTTTGGCCGAATTTACGATAAATTCAGAAAAATCCCCAAAAAACCCAAAAGTAGAGAACATGATTCTAAGACACAAGGTGAAAGCAGATTCTAAAAATTCTATCCCGTTTGTGAAATAAAATCGAAGGGCCAGTTATCGGTATCGGTTGACACTGACTACGGAGATTTTCCAAAATAATCCAGAAAAATTCCAGAAAATCCTGAAAAATCTAAAATATATAATTTTCGAACTGAAATCAACTCAATCGGACTACTACGGAAGTCAAATCAATTTTGTACGTCATATCGCGTACCGATACGGTGATACGTACACCGGTAAGTAGGGTGTTACACAGGCCGTCACTTATGAAGATGGGTTTAGGATTGTCTTCATCTCCTAGGTTGACTTGAACACCTTCTTCTGTGGGTGGCTCACGCTGTTCAAAGCGGATGTCCCAAAGAGCATTCAATGTCTGATCCAAGGGTCTGTATCGGATTGGATCATTTCTTCATCTTCATCCTCCAGATGGCTTGTCGAAACCATGTTTACTGAAAGCCCTTTGAAGATGTTGCCGACACTGACATCTGATTCCCATGACGACGTGTCTGATGAGCAGTCATGACTTGACAGTCTCTCCGAATCAGAGGCTGATGGCACTGGAGTTGATATATAACCCAACCCCCGGCGCGTCCGATGATAGTAATCAGGGGTTTTCCCTTTTGGTACAAAGGATCGAAGCAGTGTTCTTCTTCCTTTTCCGAAGTTCAACCCAAGCCTGTTGGTTAGATCATACCCCATGCGCTTCATCATCTTGAGCGTTCTTG
Organism: Agave tequilana; assembly: GCA_038442645.1. Lineage (NCBI taxonomy): Eukaryota > Viridiplantae > Streptophyta > Magnoliopsida > Asparagales > Asparagaceae > Agave > Agave tequilana. The sequence continues at coordinate 6,423 of JAVJIF010021590.1, forward strand.
GTTCATAATGATCGAACTGAGGGGATTCATCCTCACCTTCCGATTCTTCGTGGGGCATTGGTTCAGATGCGATTCGCCCAAAAGTATTGGTCTTTGGCCTTTTCGTCCGGCTGGAACCATGAATACAGACTCTTACGCATCACCATTATCTTGGTATGTCCCGAAGGATGATTTCACCGGTACATGCAAAGATGTCAAGGCATCTATTGCCGACCAGAGGTCATCGTCCATGTCGGTAGTGGTATCCGACGGTATTGAATCGGAAACATACACAGGGAAATACGCAAAGTCTAAATCTTCATTAATGTACCAAACCACCCGCATCGTCGGTGGTATCAACATCGAGCTTATTAGTGCTCTTTACAATGGGCTCCAACTCCCATAGGCACTCTTCTTTCTCAGGCTCAATGTCAGCTTCATTACCAGAGTCTGGCTCCTCTGGTTGTGGGGTTCATTAGTCTCCTCCGGATCCTGATATAAGAGGGAGTCCGTGAAATAATTTTCAACCCTTTAAACGGATGCCTTTCGGCAATCAACGTTCGGACCTGTCCACTCTCATCAATGTATTTCATGACTTGGTGGAGAGTAGAGGGAACGATGGAATTGCGGTGAATCCATGGTCGTCCCAGCAACAGGTTGTAGGAAGTGTCCGCGTCAATGACGTAACACGTCACTTCTGACTTGAGGCTCCCGATCTGGCATTTGAGCTTGATCTTCCCCATTGGGCGGGAGCTGTTGGCATTGACCCGTAAATAGTCGTCTGGGTAGGGCTCAGACGATGGGTAGGAATGCCTAGAAACTGCATAACCCGGCGAGGTATGATGCTCAGCGCGGACCCTGGGTCTACCTGGATGCGGTTCACCTCGGATGACCCAATATACCCTGTGAAGTATAGGGGTCGGTCATGCTTCCCTTTAACCTGCATGTCATCTGTTGTGAAGGTGATGCAGGGAGCATTTGGGGAGGTGTGGAGGCAATCCTCTTCATCTTCCTCCCTTGGCACGCGGGTCATAAAGACCTCAGCATTTGCCAGAGCTTCTTGTAGAACCTCTCTGGTTGACTTTGATAGCCTCAGGAGCTCATACAAGGTAATGCGTGCCGGGATGTTGGCTAGTTGAGCCAAGACGTCGAAGCGGTAAGGTGTCGAGGATCCTTCTGTTACACCTTTCGCAAGAACTCGAGAAAACCGAGTTTCTTTCTGCTTCTCCCCAGGCTGTTTAGAGGAGGGCTTGGCTGGTTCCACGGCTGGTTGCGGAGAAGCCGCTGATGTCTCGCCGTACTGCTTCAAGTATGCCTGTCCTGAACGGGTCCCTGCCGTAGGTTGGCTGGGCTCTGCGGCCAGGACTATTGTTTCTCTTCTGAGTCAGTCAGCGAGGGAACATCAGTGTCCGCTTCTCGAGAAGAGGCGCATATCACATGGCAAGATGAAGCCTTCCCTTTGCCTTTGGACTTCCTGTTGGTCACAGTCGTCCATTGTTGCTCGTCGACGAGGTCAGGGTGGACCCATATGATTTCCCCTCGAGGTGTAGGGACGGGTACCAAGCCTTTCTCCTGCTGCTGATGAGGGTCTGTGTTGACCACCCTCAGTTCTCCTTTCGGGACAGAGATTACCCCCACGGGTTGTCGGGGGTCGTGTCCCAAACTGGAGAATCGACGTCATGTTGGCCGTCATCTTCTTCTGTTCCGGTCGGAGTTTTAATACCTCCGCGTCAATCAGAGCTTGAAGGATGTCCTTAAAGACATAGCAGCTTTTGGTAGGATGTCCGAGCATCCTGTGGTATAAGCAGTAGGCGGGATTGTCGGTCTTGCCGACCTCCTCCGCGCCTAATTTCAGGGAGCTTCAGTCGATTGCTCTTGTTGAGTAGCTTGAAGAGCGAATCGACGTGTTCCTCCTTGAAGGAATACTGCTTGTTGGGGCGTGGCTGGCTTGAAGAGCCACTTGCCCTGCCTGTTTGAGGTTTGGTGGGAGATTTGGTCTCCATCGCCAAATTATCCTTCCGCTTGGTTTGGAGGGATGTGTCTGGTGCACGCCTTGTCGACCTCTCTGGCCTGGGCTTGCCTTCTTCCGCTCTGACGCGGGCGACAATCTCCTCAGCCTGTTCACCTTGCTGGACTAATTGTTTCCAGGTGCGGCTTTCAGCAACTCCTATTTGAGCAAGGAGTGAGGTTTGGAGATTATGGCGACATGTTTCCACCAGGGTGGCCTGGGTCATGCCGCTTGGACATCGGAGTGCCATGTTCCGAAATCTTTCTACGAAAGACTTGACGGACTCTCCCTTTCGCTGTTTTTGTAGCTAAAAGGGTAGGCATTGTGACCTCCGAATCATCTTCGAAGAAGCGTGTTAGAAACAGCTTCTCCAAGTCGCCCCAGTTCTTGATGGAACCTTCGGGGAGCTTCATGAACCATTCAAAGGCCAATCCTTTCAGGGTGCCGATGAACAGTCGCGCCAGGATGGCATCGTTATCTACCACATTCCCGGTCTGGGATTTGAAGTAGTAGATGTGCTGGTTGGGTGACCCTTCCCGTCGAATGCCTGGAGAGTTGGAGCCTTGAACTTAGGAGGGTACGGGACTAAGTCCCACTCGGCGGATAGGGCCGGACTACCCCAGCTTCTTGGAGGCCTTTACGGTTGGTAAGGGCCTCGAGGCGCTGCTCCAGTTGACTCATTCTTTTAGCATGAGCCTTTCCCGGGGTCTGGTCGCTTCTTGCCTGCGACGAGGGCTTGGACACATCCGAGGTAGATCGTCGTGTCTCGTCAGAAGATTCGGAGGGTGGGCTTTCTCCTTTTCTCCCTTCCCCTTCGGTCGTCTAGGAGGAGATCTCGCTCTTTCTTCAAGCAATTTCTCGAGCATATGCTTGAGGGAGTCAATGGATCTCTGTTGAGAGGCGATTATATCCATCTGGTGCTTCTGCGTCTGTTCTAAACGCCTGGTCGTCTCCTCAGGAGTGTCTGCCATGTAGGCGGAAGCCTCCTTCTCGACGGAAGAGTTTGAAGCTTGCGACCCCACTACAGCAGAGTGAGAATCACCCGTTCTAATGCCGCGGGCTAAGGCATTATAGTCAATTGGGGGAATGGCCCCCGTCCGGGTGCGAGTGTGTTTGATACACTCCTTCCGGTACAGAGTCAGACTCGGAGTCATCTGGGCTGACTGCAATTTGTTTCCCCTTACTCCTACTAGTCATGTTTGCAGTAAGCTCCAGGTATTCACATCTGAGAAGGTTCTCCTCCTGTGGGAGCGTCTTCTCTTGGCTGATGGGGGAATCAGGGTCAGCTGTCTAATTAAAGACGGCTGGTGCACGCCTGACTCGCAATGGCATCCAGAGAGCATCTGGATGAGCTGTTGACAGCAGCATGGAGAAGTGGTCTGATTGGCACTCCTCTTCCTTGTCAAATACTCCCTCAAATCTGTGGGGGGGGATTAAAGAACTGGTCTCGCAACGTCGACGACGGAGACAGTCATGTGCTGTTCAGCCTGGACACAGGTTTCAGAAACGCGGCTGTTGCGTCGCGGCTGCGTCACGCGCGTCTGGCGTCTCTATTGATATGAGACGCGACTTTCGCGTTGCTGTCTGCTGCGTTGGAGCAGAGAGACTTGGGAGAGAGTGGGCTGCTGGGCCCCACGCCTATGGGCGCGTGCTTCCTGCGTTTGACGAGACGCAGAAGCTTCGCTTTGGCGTTTGACAAGTTGGTCTTTAGAGGGCTCAACTTGGGAGTCTCCGCTTTTGGGTCGCCAAACACGGACCTCTCGCACTGGACGAGGTGCGGGCGGGCAAGGCATCGGATCGTACGCTGCGTTCAACCCCTCAGAAAACCAACGGTTCCGACCGAGTGTTGACGCGCGCGTCTTCTCTGTCGACGCTCGGCATTCCGATTGCGTCATGGAGGAAGAGAGAAGCCAACAACTTCCTGGTTTGTAGAACCAGGGGTGTTTGCCACGCGGGTCTCCTGAGAGACGCTGACGCGGGCGTTCTGTGCGACACGGTCGATCGCACCAGTAGATGTGCCGGGACCACGCGGGCCTTCAGAGAGGGTTTGGCGCGTGTGTTCTGCGCGGCGCGGTTGATCGTAGCAGAGGAGTCTGAGGTTACGCGGGCCTTCTGGGAGGCGTCGGCGCGTGAACCAAACTTGGCACAGTGGCAGCAGGAGCGCCCGACAGAGCCTCAGATTGGGCTTCAGGGGGCTGTCCACTTGAGACCCTGCGGCAGACGCGGGTCTTTGGGCTCTTGGAGCCAGAAGAGAGGAACTCTTCATACTTCGCCTGGTCGAACTCGACGACGAGGGATTCGACCATTTTCCCCTTACGGAGAACGTCATCTTGCACCACGGTGCGCTTGTCAGTAACGAAGGTAGTCCCCAGCGGAGTCGCCATCTCTTGTAGGGGCCGGGAAAGTTTGGGTGGTCGGAGAAAGTGGTTTTAGCTGTAAAAAGATTTCCTTAATTCAAGCGAAACGATTACAACCAAAAGAACTACTCTTCCCTCTTTTCCAGTTACAAGGGAGGGAGGATGTCTGAATCTTCCCTTTGTTTAAAGCTGGGTTCTTCGTGTGGCGATGGAGAGTGAATCTTGTTCTCCGTTGACCAGATGACCGTCCTGGACCGTCGGGGGTCTTCTCTTCGGTCAGTAGAAAGAGTAACTCAGCTCCGTCTACCAAAACTCTCAAAGAGGAGGTAGGCGAAGAGCGGCTAGTACTCAGTAAGCTCGCTGAAGAGTCGTGCTTCTCTCTTGATGATCCTTCTGCCTGGATTCGATCGATTTGATGATGCCCTATCTCAAAGCTCTCTCTCTTCAAAACTCCGATCTTCTGCCAAGCTCGATCCTCTAAAGCCTCTATCCTGTGTGTCTCTCCAAAAATTCCGATCCTCTCTTCATAGCAAAACAAGGCTATTTATAGGGATCTCAGGGGGTGAAGGTGCCTCCTGAAAACGCTCCCGAATGAGGGGCCACTACCCGCTACATGCGCGGTGACTGGCCCTGCAATCAGGGCAGTTGCAACTGAGACGCGGGCGTCGAGCCAAACGCGCCTTGAAGTTTGAGACGCGGGCTTCGGCCTTCACGTCTGGATGCTGAGGCGAGGGCGTCGGGCCGATGCGCCTTGATGCTGAGACGCGGGCTTCGGGCCGACGCGCCTTGATGCTGAGACGCGGGCTTCGGGCCGACGCGTCTGAACGTTGTGACGCGGGTGTAGAGCCAACGCGTCTTAATGCTGAGACGCGAGCATCGATTTCTCGCGTCTAGAGCTTGAGACTCTGCTTCCTTAATGGCTGGTCTGTTAGTCATTTTTAGACAGCCTACACCGGGTCTCGTGCTTTTGAGCAATGAGAAGCGCGAGCCGGTTATCAACTAAAGACTCCGGGTCCGAACGGTGGAGGCGCGCCATTCCTCCGCATCCTTCTCAAATTCATCCACCAGGAGCTCCAAAGCAGTGGCCTGGTGATACCCCTCAAAGTCCCGAATACTCTCAATATCACGGGAGAGGACCCCCTTTAACCTTGAGAATGGCATAGTTGAGCCCTTCAGAACCAGGTCGATAGTTCGCCCTAAGCCTTTATAAAAGTTATCGACCAGGTCACCGATGTAATCGTTCTCGACCTCAGCCACTTCCGGTAAAGAGGCAACCTCGGAATAGTCCACCAGCCTGGTCGACGCCGTCGCAGAAGAAGCAGCGGGGGCACTGACAGCAGTCGGACAAGCCGAGGGCGATCTCGGCGGAGACCTCATCGAAATCAGAACGCCAGCCATCGCGGAAGAAGGACTAGCAACCACCTCCCGAGCAGCAGGCTCAACCACCAGGGTTGGAGAAGTAGGGCTTGTGATCACCCTCAGCTCCGTACTTGGCAAAATTATCGGCACCCCGCTCGTTGATACAGTTGGGAGTGAGGACACCTCCGGGACTGTCGCCTCCGCAACTTCTGGCCTTTCGGCTGACTTGGGCCGATAAGAAGGCAGGTCGCCATACAGCGCGTCCAACACAGCAGCATCCGCCGCGGTCGAAGCGCTCATATCACCCCTTGACTCTTCACGGAAATCACCTAGTTCCCTCGAAGCTGATGCATCTTGAGGCCGAACACCTGCAACAAAACCATGACCAAGAGGGAGATACAATAAACAGAAGAAGCCAAGGGGTCGTCATCATACCTAAGGCTGATGTCGCCTCAAACATCTCGTCACCCGTATCAGTCTCCAGGCGCTCCATCGGGAAATTCTTGCCAGAATCAGCACGAATAGCCGGCCCGCTTTCGTTCGCCGAATAGCCCGTGGACCACCCGATAGAGCTTGATGCCACAGGACTTCCTTTGGAAGTCCCAGCGCCCGAGGGACCAATGTCGGCTGCATCACCTCCGGACTCCTCCGAGTGAGTAAAGGAACCAACAGCAGTCCCATAAGCGAATAGGGGATCATAATGTTCCCCTTACTCCCCAACCGCCTCAGCTCCTGCAACAAAAAGCAAATAATGAGTTATTTGGGATACACCAAAGGCGTATTATATGGATGGGGTTAATCTTACCCAGACCCGGAGCAAATTCATCGCTAGTCGGTTCAGCGACCGACGGTTCAGCCGCTAATGGGGCAGCAAGAGGAATCACCGCAAAGGGACGGTCCTCCACCACAATTGTAGGAGCCTGGCGATGGGGCTTCTTCGCCAACGACCTCCTGGGGATTCACTCCCACGCTTCCTATTGAAGTGGACGTCAGAATCCTCTTCTTCCACTTCTCCCGCACGTCGTGGGGAAGATGTCCCCACCACACCAGAGCCAGCCGCATGAGTATCAGCTCCCATCCCCGCCTCGAAGCGAGGACTCCCTGCATCAGAAGCCTCGCTATCATCTACAGCGATGAACTCCTCCAAGCCAGGGACACGAACCCGTTTGCCTTCCTTTCTCTCAGAAGCCTTCCGCTTCAGTCGATGAGAGATTAACTTCACACCCGAACGGTTGGCATTGAACTCAGGAGGTGTGGAGTTGGAAGCCGCATATCACTGGCAAAAGCACAGGGTCGTCAGAAGGTTGGGATCCTTCAACGGCGTGCGCAGCCACGCCCCAGTGCCGCCCGCGGTAAAGAATCGCCAGGCACGGGCCCCATCGATGAGACTCCCCATGAAGGCTAAATCGAGATTGGGGTTGCCCACATACAGCTGGTCGTACCCAAACTGTCGAGCAAACCGGCTTGGGATGTAAGGTTCTAAATAGCAGACATCCCCGCTTCTATACAATAAATGTGAGGGCCGGATGCTGACCAGCCACTCAAAAACCCCCGACTCATGGGAGACCGTCCTGACTCCGTATCTCGGAATTCCTCGTCGTACCCTGCGCCCCGAATGCGAGGAAAACAGCGGAATAGGTTGTAAGCGTCATAACGACGCACTAACTTGCGGGCCTCGGCCACGTAGGTCTTCAGCCAGGAACATCCTTCGAATCGGCGGAGAAGAGCCGTTCGAACACCTTGCGGAGGGTCCTCTTCAGCTTCAATTAAAGAAGGGCAGTGCAAGGCAAACCACGCCATTAAGTAAGTGTATGGCAGACCCACCCTAGGATTGGGTCCATCACAAGGCAGGATGGCACCCTTCCCACGCCTCGTCGCCGGTGGCCTGCAGAAAGCCTCCGTTAATGCGCGAAGACCTCTTTGAATACAGCACACCATGGCCGGAGGAGACCCAGATGGTGGCCATGGACCAAGCGAACGGCAGGCAGCAAAACATTCGGGTGGACGATGTCACCCGAGGAGGATGGCACTACGCATTTCTTCAACCAGACGGTTAAGAAACCGGCCAACAGTGCCTTCCGGGACATCGGCTGACGAGCCTGATGTTGAAAGCTCCGAAGGACATCACCCTTCTTATAGGGACCATCGTCTTCTGTTACGACAATATCCCTTTGCAGGCATACCTCCATCCCTTCAAAAATGTCGCCATCTGCAACTCCACAATGAGCTGCCTCAGGAGCATTCTTCATATCTGGGAATAGGTAACTCCCCCAGTTCTTCAAGCTCTTCGAGCTACCCTTGCTGCCACCATGGATGCTAGAACAAATGTGCAAATGGCACATTAACTCCCGATAAGTCTCAAATAAAGCAGGCTCCTGCTTCTCCAGGAGAGCCAACTCCGTCTCGCATGGAAAGTACTCTTCATACGGGAGAGACCCGAAAGGCAGGGCAGAGATTTCCCTCATCTCGTGCAAGGTCATGCCCAACTCGCCAACTGGGGTGAAGAAGGTCCCCGAAGCTGGGCAATACAACTCAAGGATGGCGTAGAAGCACGCCACCTTCATATCAATGCCGTAGCAGGTCGCCCTTACGGCCTCATAGAGGTTCAACCTCTCCAAGTCCTCCTCGAAGTGAGCGAGGATATAGTTGGTCAAGTCCGCCCACCATGTCTTAGGGGGATGAACCCAACCAGGAGTCCTGAAGTCAGTGGAGGGATAATTCCCGTCAACTGCGCAGAATTGGGTGCCAAAGGTCTGCGCCACAGCCGGATTCTCTCCTACCGGAAGCTCCCGCGACACGTTTCCAGGATATAGGCCTATTATGTTTTGAGGAGAGCCCGCCCTTGAAAAACCAGGAGACTGAGATTTCAATCTCCCGACGTGGACGGACTCGACACTTCGGCTCACGCCCCATGTCATCTTCCGAGCCTGAGTTACACACTCAAAAGAAGACAAAGGAAAGTGCCGCTTGTTAGACGGAAGATAAAACTTCTCGCCATCCAACTCGAAGATCCACTGTCCCTCGCCTGCCTGCAATTGGCGATCAGGATCGGACGCGGCATCTCCGAACATGAAATTGGGCTTTTTATAAGTCCGACGGTCGATGTCTTCGAGAGGAGCGGTGGTTAGAATACTCCTCATGGTGAGCGGGTCACCACCATGGATAAGCGTGTCCCGGACGACGGAACTCCGCTCACTAAAGAGAGAAGCCTGGCCATAGAATTGAAGGCTGATACTGCCATCCGCTCGGCTGGTCATCCCAAACAGACTATTCAAGGGACCAGGGGTGTAGGGCACTGCAAGAAAGAAAAGGGAAGAGAACTATGATTAGTTCAACAGTCAAGCGGACATGGAGATATAAGATTCGCTAAGGCATAGCCTCGCCCCGTGAGCAAGGCCAGTAAGGCGACAGCCTCGACAAAGCTTGATCTCGCAGACAAATCTGCATTTTACAGAAAACGTCTAAATACCAACTTCGCTTAAGCAGGAAGTGGTATAGCCCTAAGGGCTGACGTCATCAAGAGGGCATTACGGTCAAGAGTCATCCTTCGTGGCCATGACTGAAGAGACAGACCCGAGTCCTGTTCCTCAAACAGGACGAAGACAGCCCAAGTAATGGCTTCGTACGGAAGCCTAAAGAAGAACTGTTCAGTTCTTAATTCCCTGAACAAGGAAGATAGGGAAATTCAGGGAAACGAGTTCCCTAACGAGGACAGACCATATTCCATCGCCCTAATAAGCCAAATACCGGCTTTAAAAAAAAAAAAAAAACCGCAGTCTCTAATTAGGAGAGAAAGTCTCTTACCGGCGATTGGTCGCTCGATGATCAGAGGAGGAGGACCCTCCGTTGCAGAAGTCGCCACTTCTTTCCCCGCTCGTCTTTTGGGCGCCATTGAAGAGCTGCAAGAGTTCTCAAAGTTCTCTGAACGAAGAAGGAAGAGGGAGAGGGAAAGTCAATAAATTTTTTGAAAAAGGAGATCTTTTCCTGTTCAGCCCGATCGGGCTTTTATAGGCCAATCAGCGCCTGAAACGAGGCCTCGAAAAGGGCGTACGCCGCCGTTTCGAATTAATTCGAAACGCCACCCGAAGCGCCTTCCCGAGAAGCGCTGCTTCGATCCCACTAAGGGTTAACTTCGCCCTGGCTTAAAATGCGGACTTCGCGCAATCCTTCAGGGACTTCGCCGAAAGGCTTATCTTAGCCCCCTAAAAAGGCGCTGTTCGCGGGACATGCCAGTTTCGCGAAGTTCATTTAAAGAAGGGACTATGTCCTTAACTCCGCATACAGTTTAGCCCCGTTATAGCCAAATTTTCAATGAAAGCAAGCAAAGATTAGATAATCAAGAGATGAACTTTCATTGATTTAAAAGGAAGGGTACATTGATATTACATCAAAGTTGTGTTTCATACAACACATTCAGTGGCTCGACAGGGTCATTTGCACAAAAGCATACAAGCGGTTTTATCTGCTTCTAAGTCAGACCGACTGGACACGAAAAGGCCTTCCTCCTGCACAAGGCCGTAACCAGTTGTGTCACGGAGACACGGCCATAATTCTCCACAAAAATGGCAGATTTTGCCACTAGAAAGCGAGGTCATCTTTGTTGAAGCCTGGCAATAAAACTTATCGCCGCCAACACGTCAGACCACCTATAATGGGAATTGGCAGTGATGTCAGTGGTCCGACAGTGTGATGCCTGCTCTCCCGAAGTGGATCGTCCCCGACAAAGGCCACCAAAGTTGAAAGTTGGCAATGATGCCAGTGATCTCACAGGTGACACCCACCTTCCCGAAATGGATCATCTCCGGATAAGCGGCTACCAGCCTCACCTCAGAACGAATCATCTCGTATAAGAGGCTGCCAATAGCCTCTGGGACACGCACCCGCTGCCCAAATTGTTCCTCCTGCTTAAAAGTAAAGCTTCAACCGGGAAGCATAAGGCAATTTTATGGTTCCTTCCATCAAGTCACAAGATTAGCGAACATAGCCCACTACAAGGCAAATCAGAACAGATTAGCAACTAAGCACAGGAGAGGCTACAAAAGAACTAAGCCAAATCTTTTGGGTCGAAGCGATCTAGTTTCAGTAAAGCAGAGGATAAGCCTCGCGTACACGGCACTGATGAGCTGGCTCAGCAAACGCCAAGTCCTAGCCTCGCCTATATGGCTAAGCCAGACTGATCCTATGGGACACAGTTTTAGCTCTGCTTATATGGCAAGACTGGCTCAACTTTGAAGAAACCAAGTCCCAAGTCCTGCCTGCGCAGCGGACTTAACATGCAGTGATCTTTTTCTGATCAAGTCAAGATGATAGCTTCACTGGGAAGCTATGCCAAAATCCTTCTCTGTAGATCAGTTAAATAGAGAACAAGGGAAGCTAATCCCTGAAGCAGCTGCTAAAGATGAATCAAGGGAGATGAATTCCCTAAAATCGGTGAAGTCGTTGAACGATCAAGACTTACCGGTCCTTGGCCGGATGATGACCAGAGTGAGCATTCTCACTAGTTCAGAGATCTGAGTATCTCTTTCTAAACTAAGAGAAGAGAAGAGAGGCAAAGCACTTCTCTTCAGAGGACTTCAAGTGTCCTATTTATAGGCCCCATGGCCTGAGCGCTGCCGCCTCAAGCGTGGAAGCACGAGCGCATTTAAGGCATTTATTGCGCCTTGAGAAAAGGGACGGTTTCCCTTGGAACCGTGCAAAAGGAGAAAACGTCTCCCTCATAAAAGGCACTTATGGCACCTTGAAGAAAAGGAATATCCTCCCTTGGAAACGTGCAAATCGGAGAATATCTTCTCCGGTCAGCGCAAGAGAAGGAGAAAATCTTCCTTGAAAATCGACCCACGGCGGTTGATCTCGGGAAAGCGACATGCGCTCCCAAGCGAACATATCTTCGGAAGCCCAGACGCGGGGCTACCCGCACGCGAAGCTATTCAGAGGCACGAACCTGTGCAATTCTTCGGCAAACTTATCCCAAAGCAGGATTGAAGGCGAAGCTGAACTCAACCATCATGGCGACGTACATACTCCACACTACCACCAGTCAAAGCAGTTCAAATTATTTCGAAGTCTGAGCTATTGTAGACTTTCGAAAACTTTGAAGGGGATCTTGTTGACACTTAAAAAAGACAAGATTCTTGTTGGTCCGAACAATGTCTAAACTTGTTGACATTTACAAAAGACAAGTGACAGACGAGCTGAAGACCAGTTTTCCACCCACCTCCGAGGGACAGGGAAGCAACTTGGACTCCACTGATCCAGCAAGCAGACAGTGAACCCGGATTGTTTCTGAATAGACCTCAGCAGGTCTAAGATGCTAGCACTTAGCATTACATGAGCCCAAAGGGATAACCTCGCTTGAGAGGTTAAGATAACCCAACTCCGCCGAAAAGCCTTCTTTCGGACTTCGCCGAGAAACTGCCTCTAGCTCCGCTGTGAGCTCAATGCGGGCAGCGCCGCTATGAATCTGTTGTGGTCAACCTTTGACCAATCAAATCTCCAGATGAGATCGGATCCAATTAGATCAAATCCAATCAAGATCAAATCAGAGATCAAATTTGGCAGTTGATTGCCACAATCTCTTGACTCTTCTAAAACGAGTAAGAAGATCAGGGGAAATCCTCCAACGATATGGAAAGGATCAAAACAGATCGAGAAGGTCCACCGACCTGCCAATTCTAGCTTCGCAGAAGCTGATCCTAGCCTCGCAGCAAGGCTACTTTCCAGATTTAAACAGATTTGATTCAATCTGTTTTCATATCTTCAAGGGACGATTATACCCTTGCTCTCCCTATAAATAACCCGCCAGGGGTACAAGGAGAGAGGATCGATCGATCGAAGACGAAGAGAGGACTCCACAAGCAGAGGCTTCTTCATAAGCACCGTGCGCTCTCGAATTCAGAGACCTTTTAGAGAATTGCTTTCTCTAGCCAGGGTGTTGATACCCTAACATCGTCCTTCTTCTCAAGGAATCTCCGGAACCAGGCGAGAAGGAATTCCTTATTGAAAGCGATTTTGAGAAGCAGCAAGAGGGTTCTACCAACCTTCTGTTCTCTGATTCCCCGAACCAGGCGAGAAGGGAATCTAATCGCTCGCATCGTCAAAGGGACAAAGTGGTCGCGCGCTGACCAGACTCCTATCGGCACACTTCTCCAGAATCTCTGAGGAGATCTACTTGTAATCTTTTTAAGAATACTTGTAATTTAGCTCCTCAAACTCTTTTTTGTAAGTTTTTCCCTCTTTGCAAACATAATGAAAACAACGACGTCTAACTTATCGACATTTACAAAAGATAAGTCGAAGACAAGCTGATGACCAGGACAAGGTAACAACCTGGGCTCTATTGATCCAGTAAAGTAAAGAATAAGCCAAAGTTATCTTTGAAGAGAAGCAAATCTAATCGGGGTTTGATCGAGTGCTCAGCCTCATAGAGATCCAAGATCGCTAAAAGGCCGAAGCCATAAGCTTCGCACGAAACTTCCCATTTAGCCCCGGCGGAGGCTAATCCAAGAGCTACGCGCTAGAAGTTTTATTCCTAGCTTCGCTAGAAGGAAGAAACGGTTTAGCTCCGCTATGAACTAAGTCTTACCTTCGCATGGGACTGCTACGAGCTGAGTCTTAGCATCGCATGAGGCGACCATGAGCTAAGTCTTAGTTTCGCATAAGGCTACGAAGGTAACTTCGCCTGAAGCTATGAGCTAAGTCTTAACTTCACATGATTTAGCTCGCAGCGAGCTTTACCAGGTCATCAATTGACCGATTCAAAATCCCAAGAGAGATTAATGGGTAAACTCCAATAATTTAGTGGGATTAACACCACTTTAAGTGTGCAGTTACACCCGCCTACTTCGTCCCACATTAAGTGGAGACAATTAAGCCACAACGGCGAGGAAGAGTTCGCACGAACTCTCTAACTTCGCCAGAAGCTCGCAAGTAGCTTCGCCGCAAGGTCATTTGTTGCCTCATGCGAAACTAAAGACTGATTCAGTCTTGCTGAATTTAAGAGGACGGTTACACCCCATTTTTGATTATAAATAGTCCATTGCTGAGTCAAGGGGCTGGCTAGTGAGAGGAGATTGGATAAAAGAATTCAAGAAGAGATTCTTAGAGAGAGTGTTCTCTTGTTCTCCTGCTTCCAAATACTCAATTTTTAGAACCAAGTAAGAAGAAAATCATATTAGGAGGTAGTGTGATTGTCTGATCGATTGCATCGTCAAAGGGATAAAGTTATCACGCGCTGATCAGATTCCTACCAGCATACTTCCTCAGAAATCTCAGAAGAGATCTACTTGTAATTTTTTCTTTTAATTACTTATAATTTCGCTCATCAAACTTCTTTTTGTAAGTTTTCTCCGAATCAATTTTTCAATGAAAAACAAGATGGCGACTCCGCTGGGGAACAAGGTCTTCACTGGGGAACAAGGTCTTCTTCCGCAACAAGGAGATGATTTGTGCCTAAAATTATTCAAAGGGCTTTAAAGTCCTCTTGCCAGCTACGCTTCTGAAGCTAGCTTCACACCCTGTCACTTGACAGAATGTGAAAAGCCCAAATGGCTACTTCGCAGCAAAGTATGAAAGAAAGAAACTGTTCAGTTTCTATTCGTGAAGTCAGAGGGGAATTAAATCCCCTAAAATTCAAAAAAAGTCAAGAAATAAGGGAGATAAACTCCCTGATCATGGTAAATCACGGGGGATTCACCATGAAATAGCCAAAATACGGCTTCAAAAAAAGATGAAAAATCTCTGAAAAGGAAAAAAATTTCCTACCCGCAATGGGGTGTCCGACCGTCGGAGGCAGAGACGGTGGAGCTGTGGCGAAGGTCGCCGCCTCCTTCCCAGGAGCTGCTTGGGGTCATTAGAGCGTGGAAGAAACTCTAAAAATTTTTTAAGAAGAAGATGAGGAAGAGAAAAAATTTCTCTAAAAATAGACTTGAAGTCTCGAGAGAGATGATGACTCTCTGAATAGCCAGGTTTGGCTTTTATAGGCGCTGCATGTGCCTGTAACTTCGCGCCTTCGGCGCTGCGCATGCCTATAGCTTCACCTCCTAAAAAGGGGTGCAAGTTATCATTTCAAATTTAACTTTGAAACGCCGGCTCTAATTTCAAGAACCACCCACAGCGAAGGCATCTAGTTTCACTTACATGCGAACTCACACTTCGCCTGTAACTCCGCTATGAGTCTATTTTTGACTTCGTGCGATGTTTGGGTAGCTTTGCTGAAAGCTCATGTTGTAGCTCCGCTAAGAGCTTAACTCTACTAAGATCTTAACTCTGCTGAGAGTGTAGCTCCGCCGAGAGATTATCTTTAGCCTCGCTGAGAGCTCGTTTTCAACTTCGCTGGAAACCCATCTTTAGCTTTGCTGAAAGCTTTAACTTAGCTCCGCTAAGAGCTTCTCTTTCCTTTTTGAAAAAAACTTATGGAGAAAATCAAGTTGGATCACTTAGCTCAGTATACGGCTACACCCGATGGATTTCTCCCAACCTAATTCAGTCGATTCCAATTTCTTCTGAAGTTTAAAGTGAAAGAGGTGGAGTAAAGCAAATAAAAAGAAAAGAAAGCAAAAATTTTATTGATTTAAATTGGAAGATACATTGATAATACATCAAGATTGTCTTACATACAATTGAGTCTCTACTCTGAAGGCATACAAGTTGTTCTATCTACTTTCAGGATGATAGTGGTTCTTGAAGTCGTTCCAAGTCCGCCAGATCAACTGGACACGAAAGGCTTTCCTCCTTCGCGGGGCCGTAATCCTTCACTTAATGGCAGATTTTGCCACCAGAAAGCTGAATCTTTCTTAATCAAAATTGGCAAAGGAAGGATCTGAGATCTTACTGGTGACATCCCTTTCCCATATTTTGTGCAGAGACCCATCAAAGGCGAGATATTGGTGAAAATGACACAGCACAAGTCCGCAGCTACGTGGATCATCGCGGATAAGCAATCACTGACCTTCCCCTGGAGTTGGCATCAGCTGCTCCAGTATATTCCGCCTGCTTATGATCAAAGCCTGGACTCGAGAATGAAGATGCATACTTTTGTCCTCCTTCATCAGGTCGAAATGATTGGGAGCACAGTACACTGCAACAAAAAAAAAGAGAGGAAATGAGTTAGCATTAAGTGAAGAGGAAGATGCTAAATTAGAGTTTTGTGCCCTGAGCGAAATTGATCCAGATCCAGCCTCGCTATACCCTGAGGCTAAACTTCGGATCATACAGAGGCAAAATGTTCGAGAGCTTGAAAGGAACTCATGCCTCGAAACAGACAGAGGTTAGCCTCACCTATATGGCAAGGCTAGGCAGGCCCAGAGAGGGCAAAATCTTAGCCCCGTCTATACGGCAAGACTGGCTTAACCTTAAAAAGGCCAAGTCCTAACCTCACCTGCATGGCGAAGCTAAACTGGTCTAGAAAATACTAAGGCCTCACCCTTGCTTATATGACAGGGTTAGCCTCCCTAAATAAAAAGGCCAAGACAGGAACTTTGCCTAGAAAAAAAATTCTTCGCATGATTGGGTAGAATATTAGCTTCGCCAGGAAGCTTAAAAAGGGCTGAAACCCTTCTCCAAAGATCCGTCAAATGCAGAAATCAAGGGAATTCAATCCCTGAAATAGCTGGTAAAGCTAAAAAAAATTTCGGGAGATAAACTCTGTAAGGTCACTAGTTTATTGGTAAAGTCTCTGGATGACCGAGACTTACCAGCTCTTGGTCGGGTAGCGTCCCCACTACTTCAGAGACCTCAATTGAGCAATGAGGAGATGTCATGAACAAACTTCAGAAAAGAGAAAAGTATGTTCTCTGAGAAGGACTACAAAAGTCCTATTTATAGGCCTCATAGCATGACCACACCGGTACCACTTCAAGCCTAGAAGCGCGGGCGAAATTAAAGCATTTAAATGCTTAGCCTCGAGAAAGTGAATAATCCCCCTTGTAAATACATACGAAGTTAATTGAACTTCAAAAAAGGGAATAATCTCCCTCATAAATGCAGGTAAAATTACTCAAACCTTAGAAAAGGGAGCAATCTCTCTCGTAACTCACAAAAGCGGTTAGCCTCGGAGAATGGAACGTCGTTCCATCATAATAAACGCGAGGCTAGCGCTGACAAAGCACCGATAATCCAACTCTGTTTGGAAGCAAAGTTGCTTAAGGAAGCCCAAAGGCGAAGCTACCTAGAAGTGCGAAGCTACACAGAAGCGAATTTATTGCAGCTCCTGAGCGAACCTATTCCAACCCAAAAGCGGGGCTAAAGGCGAAGTTGAAGTCAACCACCAAGGCGACGTTCACATCCACATACCATTGATCATCAACCAAACCGGTTCAAAGTATTTCAAAATCTGGACCATTTCATTGTAGATTTATGAAACCTTTGAAGGGGGTCTTGTTGACACTCTAAAAAAATAAAACTCTCACATTTGTCTTCAACTGGTCCGAACGACGTCTAACTTATCAAAATTTACAAAAGATAAGTCGAAGACAAGCTGATGACCAGGGATAAGGTAACAACTTGGGCTCTATTGATCCAGTAAAGTAGAGAATAAGTCAAAGTTGTCTTTGAAGAGAAGCCAGATCTAATTGGGGTTTGATCGAGTGCTTAGCCGCATAGAGATGCTAGATCGCTAAAAGGCCGAAGCTATAAGCTTCTCATGAAGCTTCCCATTTAGCCCCATCGGAGGCTAATCCAAGCGCTTCGCGCTAAAAGCTTTATCCCTAGATTCGCTAGAAGGAAGAAATGGTTTAGCTTTGCTATGAGCTAAGTCTTAGCTTCGCATGGGGTTACTATGAGCTAAGTCTTAGCATCGCATGAGGCGACCATGAGCTAAGTCTTAGCTTCACATAAGGCTACGAAGGTAACTTCGCCTGAAGTTATGAGCTAAGTCTTAACATCGCATGATTTAGCTTGCAGCGAGCTTTACCAGGTCATTAATTGACCATTTTAAAATCTCACGAGGGATTAATGGGTGAGCCCCAATAATTTAGTGGGATTAACGCCACTTTAAGTGGGCGGTTACACTCGTCCACTTCGTCCCACATTAAGTGGAGACAATTAAGCCATAACGGCGAGGAAGAGTTCGCACGAACTCTCTAGCTTCGCTGGAAGCTCGCAAGTAGCTTCACCGCAAGGTCATTTGTAGCCTCGCGCGAAGCTAAAGACTGATTCAGTCTTGCTGAATTTAAGGGGGCGGTTACACCCCATTTTGGACTATAAATAGTCCCTTGTTGAGCTAAGGGGCTGGCAAGAGAGAGGAGATTGGATAAAAGAATTCAAGAAGAGATTCTTAGAGAGAGTGTTCTCTTGTTCTCCTTCTTCCAAATACTCAATTTGTAGAACCAAGTGAGAAGAAAATCCTATTAGGAGGCAGCGTGATTGTCTGATCGATTGCATCGTCAAAGGGATAAAGTGATCATGCGCTGATTAGATTCCTACCGGCATACTTCCTCAGAAATCTCAGAGGAGATCAACTTGTAATTTTTTCTTTTAATTACTTGTAATTTCGCTCCTCAACACTTCTTTTGTAAGATTTTCCCGAATCAATTTTTCAATGGAAAACAAAGGCCGGGGAGAGAGAAGGCCGGAGAGAGCGACGGGGAAGGGAGGAGGCGTGGGAGGGCCTGGGAGGGAGGAGGCCGGGGAGAGGGGTGAGCCTGGAATGGGAGGAGGCCGGGGGAGCAGTGGGGGAGGAAGGAATGACGCAGGGAGAGGGGCAGGGAAGGGAGGAGGCGGCGCCTATCGAGAGAGGGGAGAGGGGGAAATGGGGAGAATTGGGGGCAGAACGACCTAATTAGATCTACAAATTGCGTCAAAAATTCTACGCAATTACTATTGCGTCAAATATTCGACTCAAAGTGATAAATTTGCGTCGAATATTCGATGCGATATTCCTGCCAAATGTCTGCCAATTTTTTTTGCGGAAATATTTAATGTGCATCAAAAATTAGATGCGATATTCTAAATTTTGTGTCGAAAATTAGGCGCAAAATTTTATAATTTATTTTTATATATATAATATATTACATCAAATTTATAACGCAAATTTATGATTTTTTATTTTCTGCAAATAAGTGCTAAGTTTTTCCATATTGCGTCGAATTCGCAATTTTTGTGTCGAAAAATTGCGTCGAATTAAATTTTGATGCAATTTTCCCAACACAATTTAACTGTTTTCTTGTAGTGAAATCTGCTATACTTGTGGTTAAATTTGTACCGCACGTAAACAAATTTATATCGCTTGTGGGCTAATCTAGAAAACAAAAGGGAGACAAATTAACAAAGAAGAAAACATGTGCTCCCTAAATGTATTGCCAAAAGTGCTCTCAAAAGCTTTGTGGTTCATTCCTCTATCACAACTTCGCAAGTGCACTGAATGCGTCTTTCTTCTTTACATCTACCGCATGTGACATTTTATATCTCGAAGCGATTGTTGATATGTCTTGTCTTGTTCCTCCCACATCTCTTCTTCATTGCTCGTGATAAGATCTCAAGAGTATTGTCAGTTACTTGAGTAATAAGTTATCGAAATAATATAGTAGTGTTAAGTCTGGACGAAAAATTAAATATCTAGACAATTTTGACAAAAGGTGGCAAGTTTAAAATATGCCTTACACTTGTCATGATCTGGTATGAACTCCGCCACCATCATATGCTAGTCAATGTAATTCACTATGCTTTGCTGCATGAAACAGATCATGGCACATGTTTGTCTGCATGGAATGCATGTAACATTCCATTCCCGTACGCTAACACTGCATATACATTATTTGAAGCCATTTTCACTGAGAGGTTGAAGGATTCTGACATGTTCTTGTTGAGAAATCGGGACATAAGTCAGTGTGCCACTTCTCAACCATTTTCCTTCTAGTGTTCATTTGCTTCTTGTTCTGAACATAGATGTAATCAGTATTTCCACGACAGGAAGCAACCAAACCTCATGGATCTAGCTATTGTATAACTCGGCACAATTCAAACTCACATGTCCATTTCTGTCATAGGTGGACAAATTTTAACATGAGTTGGATAGAAAGAAAGCAAAGGTGGACAACTTTTTTGAACAAGGTGTATAAAATTGATTAAGAGATGGATAGAAGAAAAGAAATATGATAATTAGGTGGACAAATTGATTTTAAAATTGGACAAAAAGAGTAGTGGTAGACAAAATTAATTACAGTGAGTACCTTATTCCACGAAGGCGCAATTGGCCCAAGTTTGTGGTTCATGGGAACACGGAAAATTCTTTGTCAATGGAGACATTGCCTTAATTTTCGCAAGTTCAACATTGAAGCCTTCATATGTGTATTTGTAACTTGAATCCTTCACCAATTGTGCCAAGTCCTGGGAATTTAAAAGGCTTCCTCCATCTTGCCTTGTAATTCTCCTCGAGAGGGAGAATGCAATAGGAGACCAGTGCATCAGGAAAACTCGTTCCCCTCCCTTTTTGATCCCCTTCTCAGCATCAGATTGTTATCATCGTCATAAGCAGTTGCAGGCAAAAGTGTCCCCTTGTAACGATCCTTCAGAAAGGCCTTGTCTAGGAAAATGAGGGGTATGTAAGCTGCCTGGGACCTTACTACACATGCAACTTAAGCAACATACAGTCTGGTGAATCTACCCTCGTGACTTTTCAAAAAAATGAAACTACTGGGGGTTTGTTTCCTGAACCTTCTCCTCATACCTGCATAGAACTTCGGTGTAAGGTGGACGAACATATTCATTTAAATATGGACAAATTATCAAATAAGTGGATAGCTTATAATTGGATAAATTTGGACACAGTTAGCTAATGGTGCACAAATTTATTAAAATGTACAAAAAAGAAAAGAATTTACTATAAAATTTGCAAATCTATATAGGAATCTCACCAGCACAAGGAGTCATGGGAGTGTCACGCCAGTCCATGAAGTTCACCTGCTGCCAACTTCTTTCCCCATCAAATATTCTGGTATTTCAACTCCACCCCCAAACTGAGTCTTCAAGCCTGTTTTATCTTCAATGGGTCTGTAGGTTGGCCATGTCTTCAGGAAAGCCAAGAGAAGAGATGTTCCATGTATGCTTTTTTGTGTCCATCTATTCGCATGTCTGCTGTGTGCAGGACAACAATCTCTCTGAGGAATCCACCAATCAGGTAGAGACTGATGCAGCCGGAGACGTACCCAACACTATAAGAATAGAGAACAATAGAGAAAAGCAATCAACACAGTATTTTACGAGGTTCGGCAACATGCCTACGTCCTCGGGTAAGGGAGAGAGATTTTATTGATTCAACAATCAATACAAACTAATACAAGAGGGATACTTGAGGGAACTTTCAAGGATACAATACATGAGGGCTCTAGCCCTTATTTATAGCACAGAGTCCTTGGATTTTAGGAAACTCAGATTGGATTCAATCCCATCCAGAAAAGGAAACTGAATCCCAAAAAGAAAGCCAAAACGCATCTGTTGGTCGACCGACCCATGTCCACGGTCGACCAGGCGGTCGACCGGACCCTAACCGAGAGCAGCCTGCTTTCATTCGGTCCACCGGGCGGTCGACCGCTCCTTGCCACGGTCGACCGGACCCTAACCGAGAGCAGCCTGCTTTCAGTCGGTCCACCGGGCGGTCGACCGCTCCTTGCCACGGTCGACCGGACCCTAACCGAGAGCAGCCTGCTTTCAGTCGGTCCACCGGGCGGTCGACCGCTCCTTGCCACGGTCGACCGGGCGAACCTGTGCACGTTGTGCACACCGTCGACTGGCCTTCTCCACCGGTCGACCGTGCGGTCGACCGGGAGCATATCCTGGCCTGCTCAATGCGTCGTCTTGCTCCTTTGTCGTCCGATCTCTGTGATACCTTTTTTCATCTCCTCTATCCCTACAATTCTCTAACTTGGTAAAGATTTTTCAAATCTGAGCCGATCTCCAATGAACTCCAGTCTATCACCTGGCGAAATCGACACACGATCTCGGCTTGAGTGCTCTAGATGAAATCGACACATGATCTCGATGAAATCGACACACGATCTCGACTTGGAACCTGTAGCTCAGCTATCACCTGGGATGCACCACACATGCCTTCCCTATACTTCACCTTAGGAAAACTTTCATACATGCCGATCACCGAACGTGTCTCCCACTCAGCAACTACATGACCTCAAGAAGAACTTATCATGAGCCAACACTGACTCTCCAATTGACTGGCTCTCTCCAGTCTCTATGTTTTCAACTGACGGTCCAACCAAGTCTGAGTAGAGCACACCGAACACCATCATCAGCTTTAACAAACTGGATGCACACCCCCTTATGCAAGCTTAACCATCTTCACCAGAAGATCAATTGTTCATCGAGATCACAACACTTCACCTCTACGTGAAGTCTAACTCTTCACCTCTACGTGAAGTTTCAATCAGCTTCTCGAGAACCCAAATAGCTTCATATGGGTTGCATCACCAAATATGGTTGCGCCTTTACGGCTGCCTACGTACCTTGTCCAAGGGATCAAGCCAACCGTAGTTCATTTAAATGAGCTTCATCAAGCTTAAGCACTTGTACCTGAATCTTCAACAGCGAACCTATCTGGCTCAGTCATATGAACCTCCTCACTACCGTCATGGAGAACAACGGCCTTCAACTTGAGCTTGTTGCGGTCAAAAGCTTGAGATTCATGCTTCTTCACCCACGTGCTTGGTTTTACCTTAGTTCCAATGGCTGCAAACAATTCGACATTCTCATCAATGTCTTCAACCTGTTCAGTATCAACCCTGGCTACATGATTTTCACCCGGTGTCACATCCGGTGAAGTCTTCACTGATACCGAACCAACTGAAAATGGTGGAGTAGCGTCAACCTCCAACCACTGCGATACTTCCTTGGTCTTCGTCCTCTCCACCTGCTGAGAGACGGTAGACTTCAACACTAAGTCTCTTCAAACATGACATGCCGACTCAACACGATCTTCTTATTTTCGGGGTCCCATAACCTGTAACTTTCATATTTCTCTTGACACCTAAAAACACAAACTTCTTTACTCGCGGATTCACCATGTCATCTTTGGCACTGAAGTAGGTCAGACTTTCAAATTCCCGCAGCAAACCATGATCTTGAGCAGCTTTCCCAGGCCAAATTTTTGATGGCGTTTTACCTTCTATCGCAGTCGATCCATTTATGAGATGGCTAGTATACACAATCGCCTCAGCCCAAAACGATTTGTCTAATCGTGCATTAGACAATAAGCACCGAACCTTCTCCAGCAAGGAACGGTTTATTTCCTTAGCCAACCCATGTATACCTTCTATGAAGTGAGAACCAATACTAGTGTTCTGGCCAAATCGTAGGAATTGGTTCATGTCTCTTTCAACATTACCAATTTGTAGCTCCTTAATCTTCCTACCTGTCTGCTTCTCGATTCTTCCTTTCGACTTCACCAACATATCTAGGGCTTCATACTTTTGTCTCATAGAATATATCTAACAATGCCTAGATAAACTATCAATAAAAGAGACAAAATACATGTGACCTTCAAGCGATGCAGTCTTAGCAGGTCCCCAAACGCTTACGTGAATACAATCAAGAAGACCTTCTGAGCGGTGAGTATTGGTGCTGAATTTCACCTTCTTCTTGTCCAGAACGCTGTGTTCACTCACAAAGTTGCAGGTAGCAGCACCTTCCACTGATCCCTTCTTTGCAGGAGCTTGCAAAGACTTTTCACCTCCATGTTTGACCTTCACCTGCTAGACCTTTGTGCAACCATCATCTGAAGAACTAGAAGTCTTCACCTGACCTGTAACCGTACTACCCTTCAAGTAGTAGAGATTGTTCCGGCGGACGCCCTTCATCACCACCATTGAGCCTTTGGTCATCTTGAGAACACCATCTCGTATAGACACCATAAGACCCAATACTTTCAAAGCGCCAACAGAGATAAGATTCCTTTTGAGTTGAGGTACATACCTTACCTCCTTCAATTCTCGTACTATCTCATCAAACATCTTGATACGGAGTGTACCCATCCCTTCTATATTACACGGATGATCATCACCCATGACCGTGTAACATCCATCTAGCTTCTCAAAACTAGAAAACCAGGCCATATTCGGGCACACATGATAGGTGGCTCCGGTATCCAAGATTCACTCAGCATTATCTAAGTAATCAACTGTAGGATTAGTAACAGAGAGAGAGAGAATACTGATGAGTCTGAATCCGATCCATCCGCCTGTGCGAGATTCGCCTCGGTATTTGACTCCGTCTTCTTACCTTTGGCCTTCGGGTAATCAACTTTCCAGTGCCCTACCTCCTTGCACAAGGCGCACTGATTCCTCTTCAGATCTCTGAAGCCTGATATGGACTTTGATCTTCCCTGATCATCTCTTCCCTTCCTATTAGAACTCGTGCCTCTTACCGCCATTGTCTCTGTTGTTGTGTTCCCCGAAGAAAACAGTCAGTCCTGTCTCCTTACTTCATAACTCACAAGAGCAGCAGACACATCACTGTAGTTAAGGGATTTTCTTCTATTGATCAATGTAAGAGTAAAGGTCTCATACTCTTTCCTAGGAAGAGAATTCAATAGGATTACCTCCTTATCCTCTTCATTGGTCTCCACATCTACATTAACTAGATCTGTAAGAAGCTTCGTATAGCGATTCAAGTGTTCATTGATGGAGCATCCTCTTCGCATCTGAAAACTATAAAGCTTACTTTTCAACTGCAACCGCGATTCTATGCTTTTCGTCAGATACTTCTTCTCCAGGATCTCCCACAGCTGCCTCGCAGATGTCTCATGCAACACATGATACTTGATGTCTTGTGTCAGATAAGACCTGATCAAGCCACACGCCGTACGGTTCATCTTATTCCAATCTTCTTTCATTGTTGATGCGCGCTTCCTCTCCAACCGTAGAGTGTCTTCGAGATTTGATGCCGTCAGCGCGACCATCACCTCACACCTCCACATACCGAAGTTGTTCGTGCCGTTGAACTTTACCACATCAATCCTCAGCGGATGTGGACTCATGGATGTACCTTCTCTAGCCATCTTCTCAACTAATTCCTCAAAGTAATGCGGAAACAAACGGAGTTAGATAAAACAAACTGGATAAAGATAGGATCTTTACCTCCACGCGAAACCCTCAAAGAGTTTCCAAAGCAATCTACTCCTCCAAACTGATTCCTCGAGCAATTTACACGCTGTTTTGAGATCGACACACGATCCCACAAACAGTCCCAACACCGCTCCGAGATCGACACACGATCTCCGCCAAACAGCAACTTTGCCCTTGGAATCAACACACGATCCCACGACTAACCTGGGATGCTCTGATACCAATTGTTGCGCACAGGAGAACAACCTCTCTGAGGAACACCAACCAGGCGGAGACTGATGCAGTCGGAGACGTACCCAACACGATAAGAACAGAGAACAATAGAGAAAAGCAACCAACACAGTATTTCACGAGGTTCGGCAACGTGCCTACGTCCTCAGGACAAGGAGAGAGAGAGATTTTATTGATTCAACAATCAATACAAACTAATACAAGAGGGATACTTGAGGAAACTTTCAGGGATACAATACATGAGGGCTCTAGCCCTTATTTATAACCACAGAGTCCCTGGATTTTAGGAAACCCAGATTGGATTCAATCCCATCCAGAAAAGGAATCTGAATCCCAAAAGGAAAGCCAAAACGCGTCTGACCCTCCTTGCGCTAACCCTGTGCACGTTGTGCACACCGGTCGATTGGGCGGTCGACAGGCCTTCTTCGCCGTTGACCGTGCGGTCGACCAGGAGCATATCCTGGCCTGCTTAATGCGTCGTCTTGTTCCTTTGTCGTCCGATCTCTGTGCTACCTTCTTCCATCTCCTCTCTCCCTACAATGTCTTGACCACACATGTGGATGACATAGATTTTTATGGCAAATTCAGTGCTATAGGTGATCCCTGATGCGTGGAGCCTCCAACTGCATCATGTATCAGTCTGCGTGAGCACCCAACTATCACCCTTCTCATTTTTTTATGAAATTGTACACAAACTTCTTGGCTATGGAGAAGTTCACGAGGGTCATACAAACTTCTTTCACACTTTCAAATTGTTGACTAATTCCAATTATCGACTCATGCCACCGCGTGAGGATGAAATTGTATCATTCATCATGTTTTCTGCAAACATTACGTGTCGACCAATGTTGGGTGCAATTTGTCTTAAAGTTGGTACAATTGAGTTCTGTGATTGTTGTGTACAAAGTAGGAGTGGAGTAGAAAAAACAAAGAGATTAGGTGCAGTTAGGGTGGAAAATTTAGTTCAAAAAGTGGATAAATACCATCATAGGTGGATAAATTTGAGAAAAATGTTTGATAATTAATAAATATCGAAGAGAATTAAAGGTGGAAAGCTTTAAACGAAAGGTTTGGCCTTGCATCAGTGCAGAACCAAGACAATGAAGCCCCGTCAACCTTGGCGTACACTTTCACAGCCCTTGTATCATAAATCCCGCAAACTTCAAGCAAGTATTAGGCGTCATTGTCGTTGTTGAGCTGAACAGTAAATCCAAATGTCAAACAAGCCTGTGAGTTAATTTTATGAGAGGAAGGGAAGATCAAGGAAGTTGAAAATCTTCATCTAGAAGGAGAAAAATCTTCATCCCATGGTAATGTTACGTCTCCGTCGTGGCAAATAACAATACACATTACATAGTTTTCTTCTTTACAATCAGAATCCATATCCATGGCTAATAATAGAAAAACAAAGATGGGAGGAAGAGGGGAGAACAGAAATGTGGAAAACCCTAATTATGATAGAAATGAGAGGAAAATGAGAGGAAGAGAAAAAAAAAAAAGTGGGGATTATACGATGTAGGATAAAAGATGGCGGGAAATTGACACACATATCCCTTCTTTTCCTCCAAATTAAAATCTTATCAACAATTTTTCCACTAAAAATATATGAAAAAAACATTAAAAATATATATGAAAAATCATTACCCAAAGTGATGGAAGTGTCCACTCTGTCAAAAATCAGCTGAAGGTTATGCTACGGAGGATTAAATGCTATTGCAACACAAAATCCACTGAATATTCACTTGTATCAATGAAAATATGCTGAGTCAGTTTATGCTGAGTCAGTTTAAGGTGGAAAAATTATGGAAGACGGTGGATGAATTGTAGCCGCCAACAAGGCAGCGCCTGAAGCACGCGTGACGTACATTAAATATGCGCCACTCGCGCAACGCGAGCTAAGGGAAGGGCATAATTGTCATTACAAAAATATGAAGTACATGGTATTTGTTTTTGGTGGGGACAAGATTATAATCGCATGGTAAACTTAGTCAAGGGGGGTTTGTTGGCCCAAATGCCCATCACTCTAGTTTTGATGATGATTAACTCACATAGTTATAGTACTAGTGATCTTATGTTTATTTAGTCTTAGATATTTGATCAAGATCTTGGTAGGTGTTTAGCTTCAACAAAAGATTTGAAGTCAAGTTTTGAAGCTATCACGTATCGATTCAAGAGCTTGCGCATCAAGATCGCATCAAGTACTCAAGAGGAGTCTAACTCATTGGATCAAGGTTTGGACCAAGTCAAGAAAGAGAAGAAAATTTTCAAGAGAAGATTTTCAAGAAGACTTGAATCGTGTAAGTGTCAAGATTTATTTTTAGATAAAATGTAAAGGATAGATTAGTTGTAAATTGCTCAAGTTCTTATACACACACACAAAATTTATATGCGTTTTCTTAAAACAGTTTTAGTTTTAGAAAATACCGTTTTGATTTTTGAGCTTCATAGTACACATCTTTTTGTTTCATGTATAGAGTTCATAAAAATGAGTTTATATGTGTTTTGGATTTCATCCATACACATTGTTGATTCAAATGTTTAGAAAAACTTATTTGGTGTTTCTATATCATATGTTTAAGTTTTGATTTATCAAAACTTAATTTAGAGCTTATTGTCAAAAATATTGATATTTCATCTCATATGTATAGTGAATCATATTCATACACACTAAGCTTCAAAAGTGTTTAAAATATCTTGTTTTTGTATTTGGAGAAGTTTTGAAAAAATCGTTTTTCAATTAGAGATTATTTTTGAAAAATATGAATTTTTATTTAAGGCTAAATTTCTATAATACAAAAATGGTTCAAAATATTTGCAATATGTGTTGAATTTTGATCACACGTATTTGTACTTCAAAGTATTTCAAAAAACTCATTTTTGTATATTTAATGTGTTTTTATGGGATTTTATTGTAGTTAAAAAGACCAAGTTTTTAATTCCAAAAATGTCTGACCTGGCGTTTTGCAGGTCGACCGGACGATCGACCGAGCCAGAAGTCGGTCAACCGGGCGGTCGACTGATGTACACAAAATGTGCACGGCCATTTGCCTAGTGGGCCGATCGACTGGGCGGTCGACCGTCCAGAGAGTTTTGCTCTCTGGATCTGGCCCCGGTCGACCGTACGATCGACCAGGTCAACAGGACGGTCAATCGATAGGTCAAATCCTAGGCACGGTCGACCGACAGACTGCAATGGTCAAAAATATGACTGTTGACCGGTCGACCGACAGGTCATTCTGACCTGCAGTTTGACCCCAGCGGCTATATTTTTTAGGCCTATAAATTGGGGCTGTTTTGGGCTATTTGAGATAAGATTTTGAGTGGGTTATCAAGCTAGTTTTTCCCATCTATTTCAGAGGTTTTCTCCACTTGTTTTAGAGCATATACTTTCATATCAAAAGGAGAGTTTTCAAGAGTGTTTTTAAAAGTGATTTCTTGAGTTTTTCACCACAACTCTATCCTAGTTTTTCTCACACACACTTAAGCTTTCCATTGTCATATCTATCCTATAGGAGCTTTGTTTTGAGAGTTATTTTTGTGATCAAGAGAAATGATCATAAATTTATATCCTTGTATTGTGAAGTGTTGTAGAGGTTGTGGCCTCGGTGAAGAAGTGATTTGTGATGATCAAGTGAAGTGATCGCCAAGTGTTCTGACGTGTGGCTGGAGGAGTTGTAAGAGGTGCGGCCTCGGCAAGCTAGTGTGCTTGTGTGTGTTCTTGCGGGAACAAGTGAGGGACTTGCGGATCTGGAGTTCTAGTGTGAACTCGTTGTAGGTGTTGAGACACCGAGTGATCCAGTGGGATCATTTTTAGTGAAAATCCTTCATAGTGTTGAAGGTGGGGACAAAGAGTAAGGTGCTCGAACCTCGAAATAAGTCTCCTGTGTTTGCGATTGCTCTCTCTCTCTCGCTCACTTGTGTTGCGTGCTTATTTGGTTTATCTTTTCATATGCTTGATATATCATGTGCTTAATTGTATTATGCTTGAGATTATTCGCTCACACTTGTATTCAACCAAGAGAGTCATAGTGGCACCTAAACTTTTAATTTAGAGGAATCTTGAGGAGATAGTCAAGACTCCAGAGTCCTTCACCGGAAATTCGGCTACACTCTTGTGTTATACTTTGTGTGTTTAGCTTAATAGTTTTAATTTGCATAAATAGTTTTTAATTTCGCATCATTATTATTAGATTAGCCAGTACACCTATTCACCCCCTCTAAGTGTACATTTAATTATTATCAAAGCTTAGTGCTATTGATTTGGGTCTAATAACGTTGAGTTAAAGATCCTCATTTTAGTTAATCATAATATTTGTACACACACATATGGATTTCATGAGACCTCCTATGTTTGACATTCTTAACATCCAAATTTGAAAAGTTAAGATGTCAATGTACCTCAAAGCCCTAGGGATTCATGTTTTTTTGCCACTATTAAAAACTCTTATTGTTTAAATGGCAAAAACTTTGAGGCTAATGCAAAAGCCCTTCATGCTTTAAAATCTACCCTAAATGATGATTATTTATGTATGGTTGTTAACTTTGATTCAGCTTTTGTAGTATGGAACACTCTAGTCTCCCTTGGTGAATAAAAGCAATATTATGCGGGGAGTGACTCGGATGATAAAAGTGATGCTTCCAACATATGCTACATCGTCAAGGGGATGACCCCCTTGAGGTAAACTCTGAATCCGAGGTAGAAGAAGATATTGACATGTCATATGATGAGCTTGCATCCTTTTGTCAAAAATTTCTTGAAAAGTATGAATTGTTAAAAATAGAAAACAAAACTTGAAAAATAAAAACGGTTTGATTTCAAAAGAAAAGGATTCATTTAAAAATAAATTTAAAAGTGTTTCAAAAGAAAATGAATTTTTAAAAAAGGAGAATATTTTCGTGTCTTCAAAATTAAATTACATTTTAAGGGAAACAATTCTTTGAAAAATAAGATTATTTTGGTGGAAAAAGAAAAAGAAATTGTTTTGAAAGAAAATAACTCTTTGAAGAGAAAATTTATTTCAAAAGAAAAAGAAAATATTTCTAAAAAGAAAAGATAGTAGATTCTCATTCTTTTCATGCTAATAATATTGCACCCTCTTTTGATAAAAATAAGATTCATACTTTGAAAAAGAGAATTGATTGTTTAAGCTCAAATTTGAGCAATTATGTATTTAACCATTCTACATTGGAAATCTTGTTTCAAAAGAAACAAGCTCCAGATGTTCATGCACATAACCCACGCATACATATGCACACTATGCTCACATTCACACCACTCATATGCATGTTAGAGTGTACACATGTGCACATTGCGGCCGTAAAAACCATCTTGCAAGAGTTTGCTTTGATAGATTAAATCATGTAAATTTTGCAAATAAAAATGTTTGAGTTCTTTATGTTGCTAACCCCCGTGGACCTAAAAGGAAATGGATACCAAAATCTCCACCTCTTGTGTTTGATGTAGGTGTGGGATCACACATGACGTGAGAGATATGGTGCCTTGGTGGTGGATGCATGAGCTAGATGGACATACCAAATTGTTGCATCACCTTCAAGGAAGTTTGGTGGGAGGACCATCATGGTTTGGAGACTTAGAGAATAGTTTATATAATTTTGTAACTATCTCTAAACTCCTATGTTAATTTTCATACTTTTATACAAATATTTTTAGCATGTTTTGATTTTATGCTCGTGTCTTGTACTTCATATGGTGAATACTTATTTAGATGTAGTTTTCATTAAAACGTGTATTTATACTTATACAAGTAATGAACTACATTTGATTATTATATGTTTGTGCTTCAATATTCATTTGTACTCATTACATATACATGTATAACCTAGTTTTGATTATTATTTCATTTACACTTTTTTTTTCCTATTTTTGTACATGTTTTTGCTTCATGTATATGTTATTTTTGTCTAAAACTAATAAATATACATGTATACTTTTGAGTCACTTGCCTTCATGTAAATTCTATTATGAACTCATTTGTGTTTGGAATATGTATGTATATTTTTAGTTTTGATAGAACATACATATACCTTGAAATTTGTTTTTAATGAAAATAAATTTTTACGGTTTTCATATTGTTGATAAAAGAATTTCATGTTTATTTTGAGTTTTATTGCTTATATTCATGAATATGCTATTCACATGATTCTTGTACACTCACTTTATTTTTGTTTACTCATGACTTTGTTTTCATGAGCTTTATAGATCTTGAGTAACAGTTTTTGTGTACTTAGTAATGATTCATGGGATATATGATTTTGGTTTAATGTTTTGAAGGATGTTTAACTAGTTTTTCAAAAATTACTTTAAACTAGTTATTTATTCTTTATTTCGTAGTGTTTTTAATCTACAACTATTTTCAAATCTTATTTTTGAAAACTTCTACCCTTTTAAGGGCGGATGGTTGGTGACTATGTCTTGTATCCCTTATTAAATATCTCTTATCATGTGCATGAAAAGTAGTAGATATGAGTTATACACTTGATCTTCAAGGAATTTTATATTTGTATACTCATATTTATTTCTTATATATGTATGTTTTAACTTCAATTAGTAACAATTTCAGTTAGTATTTTCATTTTCATACATACATATATATGATTTGATTGTGCTTGATTTACAATATATTTACATTTTTAAAGCACAAATTATGTTTATGTTAACCTTGATTTTATTCTAAATGTTAATTGGTATCTATACAAGCTTATACATTGATTTCAATTGGTATTTCATTGGTATTTCATTTTGATATCAAATAAATAAGATATATATCAAAATGTACTTCATGTTTTACCTTCAATTTGTATCAAAATTTACTATTGGTATTTTAAAAATATTTTTTTCTAGTGGTACCAACATTTATTTTTGTCAACTATAATTTAATTTCATTGGTATCAAAATTTGTTTTGTTGACCTCAAGGAATTTCAAAAAACTTGTTTAGATTTCAAAAAATTTCTCAAAATTTGTTGATATATATATATATATATATATATATATATATATATATATATATATATATATATATTATTGCCTATATGCTAAGGAAGCTTAACATCTCTTCTATATATAGATTCATATTGAGTGTATCTCACATTGAGGAGTTTGACCTCTCTTCTTTACGTGATACACGTGTATAGGGGGAGCTTGACATCTCCGCTTATACATTGTATATTATGCTTTATGTGGGTTAGGGTCTAGTCATCCCTTCTCCATGTAATGCATGTATGTAGGGGGAGCTAACTTTACGTCTCTTCTCTTCATGAATGTATATCGCATATACATTTTTATTGTTTGATTGTCCTCACCCCTTTGTTGATGAATTGAAAAAAAAGGGGGAGAAGAATTTAGTGAGTTTTATATGCATGCTTAATATTTGGTATTTATGCATATATGTTTTTAGTTTTGTTTATGCATTTTATTGAATATCCTTATTGTTTA
Source organism: Agave tequilana (assembly GCA_038442645.1). Lineage (NCBI taxonomy): Eukaryota > Viridiplantae > Streptophyta > Magnoliopsida > Asparagales > Asparagaceae > Agave > Agave tequilana. Next base: position 38,878 of record JAVJIF010021590.1, read on the forward strand.
CGCTATGCATGAGTTAAGGGGGAGCTTCGATGAAGCTTAACTTTAATCCATGCATATATAACTCCATGAGTTTTGTCATCATCAAAAAGGGGAGATTGTTGACCCAAAGGCCCATCACTCTAGTTTTGATGATGATTAACTCATGTAGTTATAGTACTAATGATCTTATATTTATTTAGTCTCAGATATCTGATCAAGATATTGGTAGGTGTTTAGCTTCAACAAAGAATTAGAAGTCAAGTTTTGAAGCTATCACGTGTTAATTCAAGAGCTCGCGCATCAAGATTGCATCAAGCACTCAATAGGAGTTTAGCTCATTGGATCAAGGTTTGGACCAAGTCAAGAAGGAGAAGAAGATTTTCAAGAGAAGATTTTCAAGAAGACTTGAGTCATGTTTGTAAGTGTCAAGATTTATTTATAGATAAAATTAAAGGATAGATTAGTTGTGGATTGCTCAAGTTCTTATACACACGCATACAAAATTTATATGTGTTTTCATAAAACAGTTTTAGTTTTAGAAAATACTGTTTTGATTTTTGAGTTTCATAGTATACATCTTTTTTTCATGAATAGAGTTCATCAAAATGAGTTTATATGGTTTATATGTCTTTTGAATTTCATCCATACACATTGTTGATTCAAATATTTAGAAAAACTTATTTGGTGTTTCTATATCATATGTTTAAGTTTTGGATTTATCAAAACTTATTTTAGAGCTTATTGTCAAAAATATAGATATTTCATCTCATATATGTAGTGGATCATATTCATACACACTAAGCTTCAAAAGTGTTTAAAATATATTGTTTTTGTATTTGGAGAAGTTTGAAAAAATCGTTTTTCAATTTGGAGATTGTATTTGAAAAATACGGATTTTTATTTAAGGCTAAATTTCTATATTACAAAAATGGTTCAAAACGTTTGTAATATGTGTTGAATTTTGATCACACATATTTGTACTTCAAAGTAATTCAAAAAACTCATATTTATAGATTTTATGTGTTTTTTGAGATTTTATTGAAGTTAAAAAGACCAAGTTTTTAATCCCAAAAATGTCTGACCTGGCCTTCTACCGGTCGACCGGACGATCGACCGAGCCAGAAGTCGGTCGACCGGGCGGTCGACCGATGTGTACAAAACGTGCGCGGCCATTTGGTTAGTGCGCCGGTCGACCGTCCAGAGAGCTCTGCTCTCTGGATCTGGCCCCGGTCGACCGGCGGTTGACCGGGCGGTCGACCGATAGGTCAAAGCCTAGGCACAGTCTATCGGGCAGTCGGCCGGCAGGCTACAAGGATAAAAAATATGACTGTTGACCGATCGACCAGCCGGTCGACTGACAGGTCATTCTGACCTGTAGTTTGACCCCAACGGCTATATTTTTTAGGCTTATAAATTGGAGTTGTTTTGGGCTGTTTGAGACAAGATTTTGAGTGGTTTTTCAAGCTAATTTTTTTCCATCTATTTCAGAGATTTTCTCTACTTATTTTAGAGCAAATACTTCCATATCAAAAGAAGAGTTTGCAAGAGTGTTTTCAAAAGTAATTTCTTGAGTTTTTCACTACAACTCTATCCTAGTTTTTCTCGCATAGGAGCTTTGTCGTGAGAGTTATTTTTGTGATCAAGAGAAATGATAACAAGTTTATATCCTTGTATTGTGAAGTGTTGTAGAGGTTGTGGCCTCGATGAAGAAATGGTTTGTAGTGATCAAGTGAAGTGATCACCAAGTGTTCCAATGTGTGATTGGAGGAGTTGTAAGAGGTGCGGCCTCGACAAGCTAGCGTGCATGCGTGTGTTATTCTTGCGAGAACAAGTGAGGGACTTACGGGTAGTGTGAACTCGTTATAAGTGTTGCGGCACCGAGTGATCCAGTGAGATCGTTTTTAGTGGAAATCCTTCATAACGTTGAAGGCGGGGACGTAGAGTAAGGGTGCTCGAACCTCGAAACAAATCTCCCGTGTTAATCTCTCTCTTACTTGTGTTTATATATTTTGCATGCTTATTTTGTTTATCTCTTATATACTTGATATATCTTATGCTTAATTGTTATATGTTTGGGATTGTTTGCTCACACTTGTATTCAACCAAGAGAGTCATAGTGGCATCTCAACTCTTAATCTAGAGGAATCTTAAGGAAATAGTTCAGAGCCCTTCATCGGGAATTCGGCTACACTCTTATATTATACTTTGTGTGTTTAACTTAATAGTTTTAATTTGCATAAATAGTTTTTAATTCCGTATCATTATTATTAGATTAGCCAGTACACCTATTCAACCCCCTAGGTGTACATTCAAGTTTTAGATAAGTGAAAAAGGGCCAGGGCGGTTTTGGAACTGGAGAAAATATATAGAGTGCGGCTATTCACACCCACAAAATTGCTAAACACACCCCACTACTTAGCACTCATAAAATTCCTAAACACACCCTCTAAAATTATTCAAACTACTCTTTCACCCTTAAATCAAATTTTTTTTCCAAATTGCCTCCCAACTCCCCAATCCCCTCCCCTGCCGCCCTAGCTTTCCCCTTCTTCATCGTCCTTATCGCCCCTTCCCCCTCGTCCTCGTCCTTTTCCGCCTCGCCGCCCTCCCCGCCAGACCCTCCCTCCCTGTCTCCGCTCCAGACTCGTCCACGATTTAATTTTAAAACAATTTTCATTAACATCAATTATAGCACTCAATCCTACTCAAATTTCCCGATTCAAACTAAATTCTCTTGAATAATACACACTCGAGATTGCAATTCATCTTCCTAACTGATAACCTCCAAAATTCTTCGTCAGTTCAGATTCCTATGAGATTACTTAATTTCTAATAGGAAAAAAAAAACAAGGAATTCCAACTACTAAAAAAAGGGGGGGGGAAACAAAAAACAAATCATACGCAACCATCCCCTCAACCTTAAGACCTCCTTCTTCTTCTCGCCTACGCGGTCCAATTTCCACCTCCCCCATGGTTCACAACAGAGGAGGAGGGGACAAGAGGAGGAGAAGTACGGCGGAGGAGGGGGAGACGACAAGGACAGCGGAGGAGGAGGAGGGGGAAGCTGGCGGTGGTGATGGCGGTGGGGGAGGAGTACAAAATTGCTAAACACTCCCCCAAAAGTCATTTCTATTTTGATATTTTCATATTAAAGGTAAAACAATCAAACAAATTTTAATCTTAAAAGTGAGTGCGTTAAGTAATTTTGTGAGTGTAAATACCTGCAAGCAAATATACAGAGGAAAAGGGCAATTTTTTCTTTATAATAACGGAGAAAATATATAGGGAATAAAACAAATTTTCATGTATTTAATTAAATATTGTCTAAGAAACTATAAAGAAAAGGAGAAGAAAATTCTTAAGTCATACGGCATGTCAATATAACAGCTACTCAATTAATGGTGTCTCTATTTTACTTATTTTGCCATATATACCGCGAAGGGAAAAAACAACAGATGAGAAGAGACAACCCAAAGAATAGGAAAAAAAAATATTTTTGATCAAACCCTTTATCTTATAAAAAGAAATGCTAAATATGCTATCTATTAAAATTCCAAATGAACTCGAGAAATTGACTAGAATTTATTTAAATCAAACCCTCCGGCATTTTAACTATTTCTTTTTTATATAGGGATATTAATCACATAATCTAAGGGCAAAATTGTCATTTTTCAGAGAGAGCGTTCAAGCTCGGGTCGAGACTCGTGACTCGTCCAATTTATTTATGTTTTTCCCAAAAGCTCAGAACGGAAAACGGCGTTGACCAGAACGCCTTTTCCCTCGTTTGCACGCGAAAATAAAAATCAAAATCAGTGCTAAAATCTGCGAGCGGGATATACAGTCAAACCGTAGTTTTCTTGGGTCAAACCGTGTTAGAGGGCCCCACTACAAACAAAAGGCATCATCACAATGATGCCACGTGTCAATCGTGTAGCCGCAATTTGAAGCGGTACATCGTGTTCCGTCGCTGTCCAGCCCCGTAGAAACCGAGAGATCTTTTACCCCATCTTGTTTTCTTCTTTTTTGTCTTTGGTCAACACGCATATTATATACGATGTGGGTCTTCTGTTCTCGCTGAACTTTCAAAAGTGCACAGTAGAGTTTGACGTGAATCTGGCTCTGCCTGATATTTGAAGACTCGAGCTATAATCATGGCATATATTTTCAGTAAACCTCAAACAAAAAAGTGCTCACTCAGCCTCACAGGTTGTCTTTTCTCATGGTAATAGCTAGTTACATTAAAAAGATTTAGTATGCATTCTTATATCGGTCACTCTATCATCGATATATGGTTTATGAAACTGCTTACCTTTGTTTCATGTATATGAGAGAGAGAGAGAGAGAGAGAGAGAGAGAGAGTGCCCCTTTTTGGTGTGTGTGTGTGTGTGTGTGTGTGTGTGTGTGTGTGTGAGAGAGAGAGAGAGAGAGAGAGAGAGAGAGAGAGAGAGAGAGAGAGAGTACCCCTGTTTGATGTATATGAGTGGTGCCCTGAAGAAAGGTCCATCGTCTTCCTTTTCACAGAGAGAAAGAGAGAGAGAGAGAGAGAGAGAGAGAGAGAGAGAGAGAGAGAGAGAGAGAGAGAGAGAGAGAGAGACCCCTTGGTTGATGTATATGAGTGGTGCCCTGAAGAAAGGTCCCATTGTCTTCCTTTTCAGACACACACACACACACAGAGAGAGACCCTTGTTTGATGTATATGAGTAGTGCCCTGAAGAAAGGTCCCATTGTCTTCCTTTTTTTCAAAGACTGATAACTTGGAGAGATGGGAAGTGGTGTATCAAAGACCACGTATGACTGGCAGTTACGCTGGTAGCTGGACAGTGGACAATTGATGATGAGGTGTGAGAGTTACCTTTGATCTACCACCTTAATATTTTATTATATTATATCATATTATTTAGTACACAAGCTTCGTCATCAGTGAGTGGTCGATACGGATGTCAAAAGGATGTCATGATGCCTTATCGTTGAGATTTGAATTGTGTTTCGTGTTGTATGCGGCATTCGTTGCAAGAAAATAGCGAACTTCGGCATCGATTGGTGATGTTTTTATGTTTTATGACAATATAAAATCTATATTTTTTCCTAGACAATTCCTTTTTTTTCATCTTTTACAAAGTTCTCTAGGAGATTACTAACTGATAGATATTTTTTTTTTTTTAAACAGTATTTTTTTAATATTATTCTCATGAAGTATTACTGTAAATAGTAGTAAAATTTCTTTACAGTGAGTAAAAGTTCAAATGTTTCTTATACCAATTTACGGTCTATATTATCAGAAAGAAAAAAACTATTTTTTTTAATCTCTAGTGTAGATTTTTTTAGTAAGAATGTATTTGTTAGGACAAACTAGCTCGTTAGCTGATAAACATGTGAAGGCACAAATATGAGTTGAGAGCTTCTCTGACCCAAAAGGTTAAACTTATATGTAGAACCTCAACTTCATATTTATACACTTCACTTTTTACTCAAAATCTGATGTTGGACTATTTAGATCACAGGTGACTCAACAGTCTCTCCCTTCATGTGTGATACTCATGGGATTTACATAGGCCAATATATCTCTCAACACCGAGGGCAAGAAAGCATACGTTCAACACCTAGATGGTTGTCGGTATTATATGGACAACTCAGATGGCCTATGAGCAACAATATGAGTCACAGTTGACACTAACACCGTGGCTTACAAACATCGGATCCAAGACCTCAGATGGCCTATGAGCAGCAACATGGGTCACAGATGGCACCAACACTCGTGGGTTACAAAACATCAGATCCAATACTCCCTTTTCAGTCACAACTGAGCTCTGATACCAATTTGTTAGGACAAATCAGGATGTTGGGGTGGCAAACAGGTGTAAGCACAAATATGGACTGAGACTTTATCTGACCCAAAAGCTTAAACTTATACGTTGAGGTTCAAACTGTTGTGACAAAATTGATATGCTCTGATGCCAATTGTTGCGTGCATAACCTGAGATACATGCTTACTATGATGCTACTAATAAAAAATTTGAAGATCCCCACCAACAACCTCAAGCACGTCAAGAGATCGATTACCTCGAGCACACAAGATGAATATTAAAGATACAAGAAGAACAAAAATTTTAACGTGGTCGGCCAAACTTGGCTTACTCCACGGGAGAGAACTTGAGAAAGATTATTAATAAACTTGATACAAAGAGATCTAACATTCTCTTGATGACACAAGAGTATTCACCTTACCCTTGAATCTACTCTTAGGTTCCAAGAGTATACCTTCTCTCTATGTACTTTTAACTTACTCCTCTCATTCTTGACTTTTTAGAGCCTTCTAGGCTTTTTAGGGCCTTACATTGTTGTCACCTCAACTTTCTTCTGTTCCTCTGCCCTACCTAAATCCTAGGTTACAATTCTTTATTTATTTGACTTTACAATACAACTCCTATTTGGATTATGAGATGATCTGACCATTGGATGCTTGAAGAATCTTATCAATTCTATTAGGAGTTAATCTCTTTAATCTCGAAAGATTCTAGATCATCTAATCTTTAAAAACAAACTTAATTGAATAGAATCTGAATCCTATTCGAACTCCACCAGAACAGGAAACCGGCACCTAAAAAGAAAACTGACTCTGCTTTAGAAAAAGCCTTGTATAGTCGACTAGCACTTAGGCCTAATCGGCTAATCCCTTCCATTAGTCGACTAATAAGTTTATATATTCGACTACTGTAAACTGTTTCCTCTCTGTATCTATCTTAGTCGACTAGTACTTAAGCCTAGTCGACTAGTAGTCTTTATTAGTTGACTATAAGTCTACTACTTTTCTTAATCTGCTTTTTTTTCTTCTGCTTCAAGTCATTTTCTTCTCCAACTTGATTAGATTTTCTTGAACCATCGTCTTCTTGAAAATAAGGCAAATTTTAACACAAACTTTATATTATGCACGTTACTATTTACTTAATATCTGATGTGGGACTAGCCAAATCACACATGACTCAATAGTATTGATGTACGCACATAATTTAAATAGAAATATTAGAGATATTATATAATATTTGACAATCCTCTAGAGTCTTTGCTAGGAAATATTTCATCATCAGAGTTGGTGAGTACATATTACTTGTAAGAGGGAACTTAGAAGGTGGGGCTAGAAGACAATGGGAAACGAGAAAAAAAAATGAAAGGAAAACTAGGACAATCGACAATTATATATATCAAATTGTTTGTCAAAATTAAATATAGCAAATTAGTGTCACACATTTCTTGCAGTGGTTCACACTGAGTGTGATTAACGTGGTAACAACTCTCCGACCACCGACCAAAACAAGCTTGGGGGAATCAAGATAAAAAAACATAAGCTAAAGAGAATAGTTGGGACAAATCAGGATGTTAATGTACAGTTAATAGAGACAAAGCAACGCGTAATGCCCACAATTAGCTTATTTAATGGTCACTTTATACATGTTAATTACGTAATGTTCATGGCCGATATGTGTTGTGATTCACTAATTGAGAATGCGTACGATCTTAGTACTAGTTTCATTTGAAATAATTAGAGTTATTCACATAACATAATAGATGACCGTCATGAATCAGTGAATCGAACATTAGCGTGGATAATCTCTGTCAACTTGGAGTCTTAATCAGTAAAAAGTATTCAAAATATATGATTTTTATTTTAGTTTAGATCAACTTTGAATCTTTTATTCGGATGTCTTAAAATTGTATTTAGTGAGAAGGATTCAGTCTCGAATTCTTCCAAAATGACACAGCTCTATCTCTTTCAGAGTATAAGTTTTCATGCTTTCATAGTATTTCGTGCAACAACAACCCTGATAATGCAGGTGTGTTTCACACTATTTACCCAATTAAGATTATGACTTTCTAGTTATTATTATTACTGTTAGGACATTATAGTATTATTAGCGTCCATGTCTCTGTATTAAAGTTCTAAAGTCGCAATGAAAGTTTAAGATATTATATTTATATTCTAACAGTTATTTTTTATTATGTATCAACTGTGGAAAGTAATTAAAACTGTCGTCACAATTCATGCTATTGAATTATTAATACTAGTAAATATTTTAAACTTTAAAGGAAATCAGAAAAGAATAAAAATTTATCAGTGCGTGTCGCTTTCTTACGGAAGCACGCACAGTGAGCCCTACGCACGCCTCTTTTTACGTGATTTCTCGCGTAGGCGGTCTAAAATCTCGTAGTGAAGTTTTACTGGGCCACGTCAGCAAAACGTAAGGGTCCGCATAATGATGAATGAAAAAAATTTCTTCAACCTAAACAACCCTTGGAAGCATTGGTGTACTTTCTGTCGTACATTCCCTTTCAAGATACAAAGTACGGGCGAAAAGTTGAATTCAAATCTAAAAATTATTCCAAGGATTGAAAAAAAAAAAAAAAAAAAAATCAAATTCAAAGAAACTATTGATGAACGCAAAGTCTTGCTTCTCCTTCAAGAACGAAGACCGTAGCCATTCAAATAGGAACGCAAGAAGGGGCACTAAAAAATGCGCCTTCACCTAATTCAGAGCTCAAATTCAATTCTTAATTTCTTCCCATTGAAAAAGGAAATAAACAAATAAATAATGTTTGTACATTAATACCCCTTAATTGTAAAAAATTAGTCTTAAGACATAAGCTTAGAGAATTAGAGCAAGTATTTGTTTATGATTTGAATTATTTTATTGAGGTCATTGCTGACACAAGGTCGTTAGGTACGAAAGAAGGAAGAGATTCTTTCCTTCTTTCTTCTTTTCTTTATTGTTTAAAGAAAGACTATGAACAAAGATATGAACAAAGATAATAGGCTCAAGGCCGAGTTTTTTTTTGTTCATAAAAAATGAGGAGAAAAAAGAGAAGAAACGAGGAAAGCCTCATATAATAATTTCGAAGGGGGCAAATCTAAGAGCTTTTTTTTTTTTTTTTTTTTTAAATAGTGATACATACACACACGGACACAAGTACGTGCGCACGTCTGTGATCAAGCAGTGAGGTTTTGTTTGTTTAAATTTATTGGGCCCATGATAAAGCCCAGTTGATGGCCTAAATACCATCAGTCAACCTGTCCGTTATTTGGATCAAGTTCACGTCACGGCAAGGCTCTAACTTTTTGGGCTTCTTATTAGGGCCTAAGCCCAGGCTACAGATCACAATACAGTGAGGCCCAGTTTCTATATTAGGCCTGAAACTTAAGCCTGAATTTGTACTGGGCTCTACCCATGCCTCGACCCTTTTAAGCCCCAGTACAAGAGGAGAGGGTTGCATCGGACCGAGCCCATCCAATAGAGACCAGGCCAGTTTGTAATACCATAGTAGTAAACAAGTGAGTAATTTGTGCTGGGGTATGGGAAAAGGTACAGGGGAAAAAAAATTATATATAGTCAATGTTTTAATTTCGTAAATAATTATTTTAGGGAGATTTCACTATAACCTCCTATATCAAATCGTAATTAGAGAAAAATACTTGGCTTCATAATTTAATTCGATACAGCCACCTCTTTTTAAAACTAATCAGGTGTGTCCACATGTCAAGCGCAGATTCGCTCCTCAGTGGCGAAAAAATGCAAATACCCTGCAGCAATCACCTCGAAAAAAACAGATCGCTTCGAAATTGAGAATGGCTGGTTCATAGATGAGTGCAACCATGATCGCAATGCTCACAAAATATGCCTTATTTTTTAAACTTTATTAGGACTACGGCCATAATTGCAGCCCTCGCAAAAATGTTATGTTTCTGAGACTTTATAGGATTGCGACCATGATCGCAAACCTCAAAAAAATATCATGCTTCTGAGTCTTATACGACTGTGACTATGATCCAAATCCTATTTATTATGACTGCGATCTCGATCGCTATCCGTACAAAAATGCCTTGATTTTGAGTCATATCAGGACTACAGTCATGATCACAGTTCTCACAAAAACACAAGGCTATATTGGGACTGTGACAATGATCACAATCCTGAAAAATACCCTAATTTTTCAATTAATAAAAGGAGTGCGACCATATTCGCAGTCTTCTAATAAAGTCGCAGTCCTCACAGAGGATTGTAATCATGAGTCAACCCTCATATCAGCTTTATCATCATCGGCAGACTCTCGTTCACCAACATCGAATGATGAAATCTAAAATCACATTGATCACAAATACAAAAAAAAAACTAATCTAAAGCACGAATAGACGAGATCTGCAAAAGGTTGATCCCCAAAAAAATTCGGTTGGGGCTCGGCTCCTTGAGGCCCCGGGAGGGGGATCCCCGCCCCTCTTTCAACCCTTATGGTGACCTGACTGTGCAGGTCGATCCGCAAATTACTCTGCATTAGGGTCAGGGTTGAGCAGAGAGCAATGTCGGGGGCGATGGGGAAGAGTAAAAGAAGAAATGAAATAAAATACAAAAAAAATGACGGTTGGGGGATCAATTTATACTGACGTAGATGAGACTGCAGTGAATAAAAATAGAAGGGTAGGTTTTTTCTTAATTATAAATGAAAGTAGCTTGTAGTAGCGAAATTTTTTTATATTTATGTCTCATTGTATATATTCGAATTAAAAATAGTAAGTCTTTAACTATTATTATTTAGTGTTGGAAGACCCATTAATGGGTTAAATTATTTTAATAAAATTTTAAAAGCTCTTACAATACAACACAGTTCCCATTTGTTCAAAATGCTTACTCTCTTTATGTTCTTTTTTTTTTTTTTTCCTTTTTATTAAAATATGAGCAATATTCCCTTTGCTTCAACTTTTTTATTAATTAGTCATCGCAATATTTCATGCTAAATTATTAAAAAAAAATCCTATTAAATTTTATGATCCGCCTACTATATATTTAAGGTTACTTGTTTCAAAATTGAAATCCGCGTGCAATTTTTTTTTCTCAAGAGAATTCCCATGCAATTGTGATATACAAAATGGTAACATGAGAAATTTTTATTAAGGTATATTATAATTTTTTCTAAAAATTTATTGACAGAGAGACAAAAGAATAAGTTTCAATAAAAAAGTCTATAAGTAAATAAACGAATAGTTTCTACAAACTTGCATCAAAGTTGATGGAACTAGAAAACATTTTAAAATCTCAAAAATTATAAAATAGAGTTGTTGGAAGGATTAAAAATCATTGTATAAATATTTATGAGATTTCTAAAAGAAATTCAATAAATAAAACATTTAATTTTTTAAAAGAAAAAAGAAACATAAAAATGTAACTTTCAAAATATTATTATTGGTTGTGTTTGGATTGAGGATGGAGATGGTTATTATGTTTGGATTGATAATACCGAAAGGGGTACTCTCGTGCTTATATATTGTGATTATTGATAGCCGAGACTGTGACTCGAGGATGTGATAAGGAGGCCGATTGTGGCTGAAATTGTATATCTGTGACATATGGTACTGTAGTAATTACAGAGAAGATTTGTCAAAATTTAGAAGAAAATCAGATATTATTATGTTGATCGAGATTATATAAACTAAGACCTTTACAATCACATACCAATCTGAATTAACCGTCGATGGGATTTTAGTTTGAACCTCCTGAAAAACGGCCGCAATGGCCATCCTTGTGCTTTTGTAGATCCTTTGTTTCAAGTTAACTATTCCTGAATTCCACTTTTTCGTCCAGTGCAGAATGCTTTCGGGGAGATTTGAGCCTCTTCCATATCACTCTGATCGGTCCATCTAGATTTCCCTCTCGGCGTCTCATTTCGGAACTAGCCTGGCCTGTTCAGCTTTTTTGAAGCGCTTGATCAGAGCTTCCTTGAGCGAGAGCTATACCTCGGTTAGATCGATTGTCCGGTCCGCAAGAACGAGACCTTCCTCTTAGAACCACATTCTAAGGCTTTTTTCCTTAGGGTCTGTTTGGTAAGAGTGCGAGTGGAAGGAAGTGAGGAAATGAGGAAGTGGTATAATAGTTCCCTTAGGAACTTGAAAATTGGTTAGTAAGTTTTTCGGTTTTTAGATGTTGTTGGGAAGCGTGGTTTGAAAAATGTTATGTCTTTTCGGTGTTTGGATAATAATGTAGAAGTGGAAGTGGAAAAGTTGATCACAAAGTTGACCGCAAAATAATATTAAATAAAATTAATTAAGAAAAATAAACAATGGACTATAATTAGAATGCAAGTGAGATATACATGATCAAAAAATTAACTGTTTTGTGCTACAACTTATCACAAATGAGATTTACATAACCACAAAATTAACTGTAGCACTCTGGAAATAAGAAATGGTTATGTAAAAGAGAGAAGAGAAAAGGAAAAGGAGTTTCTTATTTTTCTTTTCCAGTATTTGGATAGATAGGAAAGTAAGCAATTATATTTTCCTTTCTTACTTCCACCCACTTCCTTGCAACCAAACAAACCCTTACTTGCAACAACCACTGTGGGATTCATTGTCATATAAATTCAGAGAGTACCTGGGCCGATTTTTGATCGCTCCAGACCATACATTGCAGCTCTGTCCTTCAACTTCGTTCAATATCAGTTTAAATGATCATTCTTTGAGTTATTGAGTCGATACAGATTCAATAGGATTCAGCCCACAGTTTTAAAATCATCAAAGAACTAATTGTTAAGTGTGTTTACTTCTACTTGAGACCAAATTTAATAATATAGGAACAATCTTAATAGATCATATAATAAAAAATTTTACTTTTAAAATGTGCGTGTTCATATTAAAACTAAAACCCTAAAACTAAATTAATCAATCCAAAAAACTAACTTCACCAATCAAAAAACTAATCTCAACCATTCAAAAGATAATTTTATGACTCATGTGCTCATTTCTTATCTTCTCACTTAAGCTAGCTTTTCTTACTGGATCGTCATTATCCTATTTAGTGACGGGTCCAAACTCAATTACCCGACCCGATCAGATTATTCTAACAAGATTCCAATGTTTCCCCCAAAATCTCGCCTTGAAAATCCCAAACAAAACTCCTCTATTCAATTTCCCCTCAATTGAATTTGAATTTGAATTCGAAGGCCTAATCCCACGGTGGCTGCTGAGCCCTTGATCCAAAAGATGTGCAAGAAGAAAAATCTATAAACGCCCTTCACGGTCAGAATTTGAGCCTCACCATCTCCGGCCACGGCCCCTTCGGCATCCTATCCTTCTTGCTCTCCTACGCCGTGTCCCATGTTGTCCACTTCAACCGCTCCATCTTCGACCCCGAAAGCTCCCACCTCCTCACCCAAAACCTCGCCTCTCCTTCCATCCGCTCCCTCATTCCCATCGACGACTCCTTCCTCCTCTCTCTCGCCGGCTTCAAGAAGCTCGACGAGCTCAACCGTGTCGCCGTCGTGGCCTCCCGCCTGTCGTTGTGGCTTAGAGGGAGGCCATCTATGGTATGGTAGACATTTAATTATATTTTAATAATTATTAATTAAACAAGATTCAAGTCTAATTATATATGATTCAAGAAAAACAGATTCGATTAGTTTATTAATAGGGTAAACGGGTCTGTGTCATATTCGGGTCGGGGGTATATAGAAATCAAATCAGATCCGCCCAATCGGGTTTGGGTTCGAGTCCAGACCTGACCCATTGACAGGCCTTCAACTCAATTTCTTACTTCTTTTTAAATAATCCCAAATTTCTTACTTTCTTTTTTCTCAAAAAAAAAAACTCCCAAAACGAATGAATGCACTCAATTCAATTTGAGTTTGCACTTTTTTTTTTAAAAATACAAACACCTAGATAAGATGATCGCAACAATTAAATAATCTATAAACATTTATGGTTCAACTTGAATGTACTTAATCCAGTACTCTACATATTACACTCATTTCTAGGTCTACACTTTGAGAAGAATTTTTGAGAAAATGAGAAAATAATTATTAATTATTTAAGTAATCCTTATATAAATGGGGAGCATGTTTTGAA
>JAVJIF010021591.1:0-57949 GCA_038442645.1 Agave tequilana
ATATTTTTTAGTTTTCTTAGGCTTTCTAATCCACCCATGTAGCGAACTTAAAGTCGGTGGCTCCCAAACCGGTCGTTTTAGGGCACCAGGTGAGAAAATACCCCACGGACTAAAGGATTCGAGTGAATTAGGCCACAAACTAAGGACTTTATTTATAAAATCACCTTTAGGCATGAATATTGATGCTCCTGAGGCACATGTATCCAGCTTAATCAATGAATTTCCCCTTTTTTTTTAAATTTTTTTTTATGGGGCACAAGAGTCTTTGTCTTAGAATCCTAGATATGTAAATGTATTAGGTATGCACATTTCATTAAGGTAAAATCAGACTAATTTACTTATTCAATTTTTTTCTCCTATACCTAAAAATTCAACAATTTATTTATTTTGACCAAGTTTTTAGAAATTCTAATCATGATTTTCTAATTCTTAAGACTAACTTAGATTTCTTTCAAATGATAAGTCAAACTATTGTTCCTCTTTTTTTTTTTTAAGTATCTACCTATGTAACCCTCCCCCTCACCTATCTCATGCATTGTCCTCAATGTATGAATGAATGCATGTATGCATGAAAAAGAAGAAAGGGAAGGAAAATATTACCTTAGGGGGTGTTCCGATGGTGGTCTGATTGGGCCAAGCGTTTGCTACCCAATCAAGATAATGCGGTAGTTCACGGAACCTACCTTTATTGACCTCTTTCAATATACATGTTTACAGTCCCCAGTATGAGTAGGATCATGGAAGATCCTATCGTGAATCTTACTTCCTTTACATGACCAATCCTGGAAAATCATCACAGAGTTATCATGGTCTATACCTATGTCCAACAAAAGAATGTGACTTGGTAGAATGGTTGACTTGGACTTAAGAATGATAGGTTCAGGATCCAATACAAACTTCGAAAAATTGACGTGGGGTTCGAGAGTTAGTTTTGGTTCAAGCGTTGAGTCCAAGTCCAAGAATTGAAACTCAAGTCTACAATCATTTTCCCACAATGGAATGTGACTTACTATTGGTAATTCAATTCAAGAATGACAGGTGTGGGAATCAAAACTGACTCTAAAATATTACTTAAATCGGGTAACAGAACAGGAGTCAATATGGATTCGAGAATTTGAACTTGATCACAACAAATTTGAGAATCAAGGTCACATATCTCATTGAGTTCAATTTCATAAAAATGAGAACTTGCCAATTTGTCAATGGGACTTTTAAAAGTATGAAATTGGTCAAGTTCAATATGATGATCATCAAAAATGGGTGATTCAATTTCATGATTTATGGGTACGGGAATAAATGTTGGCTCAAAAAATTGGTCCAATTGGGTAAGAATACCGGGTCAATATAGATTCGAAGAAGGAAACTGAATCGCAAAGTTGGGGATCGGGTTCACATTCACAATCTAATTCAATCTCATTGAAATTAAAACTAAGCCAATTTGTCCGGATTGGGATTGATCAAGTTCATATTGATGTGATGAAATTAAATTTTGATCAAGGTCTTCTAGACAGAATGATTCTTGGTTCCTATCAACTTGGTTGGTTAGTTCAAGAATGTTTGAAAGTCTAGAAATTTGATCATTCATTATATCTTGCAAACGATCCACTTTTTTCTTCTAACCCATCGAATGGATCATTGGAGGACTGAAACATTGGTGATGTGGTAAAAGAAGTATATGAAGATAATGATTGAACAGGTGGTTGACAATATGGCTCGGGGCGTTGTATCCCCATTGACTCTGTGAAGAGTAGTGATGATTATTCCAGTCTTGTTCATAGTATTGGGACTGGGGCATGTAATGATTCGGATAAGACCAATTGGCACACTAGGTTGGTTAAAGTTATGATATGCCCGGGTGATAATATCTGAAAAAGAGGTTGATGTGTAATATGGATTATTATTAAAATTAAAAATTGTTGTTATAAGCCATATCACAAATAAAACACAAACAAAGAAAAAGAAACAAACAAATAAGCAAAAAAAAAATTCTAACCTAAGTTAGGCAGACTTATGACCTAGATGACTCCTAACTGGTTAGACTGTCCACGGGAGGTATAATGTAGACTTTGACCACAAGCTAATCAGCCAGGTCAGGGCAAGATTGCGGGAGGTTTTCCATCAAAGACGTTTCTTAATTAAATAACCAACCAATCTTTGGGCTTTCGGCCCTCAGTCCCCTTCCTAGACACTGATTTGGCAGGAGTCAAGTTCTAACACCTTTTCCCCTTAGGATAATCTCCTAATTGAGTCCGAGATGTCCCTAAGGCCAACGTCTAGTCAATTTTTATTTAGCGTTAGGGTTGTGAGTGCAAAGGAGATGATTTGTGGGCCAAGGAAGGGTGATGAAATCCCCACCTTATGTTATTTATGGGTTTATGTCCTTAAATTTTTTTTTTGTGTACGTGTAAAGCAGTAGATATAATCACTCAAAAGTAGTAAATCAGCCAAGAGTGTTTCCTAATCTATATGCAATGCGAACGTACCTTGTCTCCAGCACTCTTCAACAGAACTAAAAAATTAAATAGACACGTACCTAAGATGCAAGAGTCTACTTTTTTTATTTTTCAAAAAATAGGTTACTGTTAATTAATTAGCAGTGTGCAAGGTGATCACAGAGAAAAGTTAACAGAGCAGTAAATAAATATCTCAATTTTCAGCAACCTGCAGAAAACCGAGTAAGTAGTGAACTACTCAGGCTGCGGAAATGCGGCTATTGCCGGGCAAACGCGGCTCTGTAGTAGGCTCTACTACTGCTCTGCCTTCAAGGGCAGAGGCACAGAGTTGCTATGTGTCCTTTGCTGCTGTTAGATTTCCTGTTCTCTGAAACTGCAAACAGAAGAATAAAAGATTAGTTTTTTTTTTTAGAGAATAACTTACCGTCCTTCCCCGGCAACGGCGCCAAAATTTTGATAGTTTTTACGTGCACAAAAGAATATAGAATTTCAGTTTTAAGAATAGGATGTGCAAGGTGCTCAATACTACCGCTATAGCAAGTGGCTATGCGGGTCGTGATCCATAGGAAGGGACTAGCGATGGAAGCTTATTTAGTAAGTTCTCTAAAGTATTTGAATTAATAGTTGTTAAAGTTAGGTTAGAAGAAAGTGGTAGATTAAG
This sequence comes from Agave tequilana, assembly GCA_038442645.1. Classification (NCBI taxonomy): domain Eukaryota; kingdom Viridiplantae; phylum Streptophyta; class Magnoliopsida; order Asparagales; family Asparagaceae; genus Agave; species Agave tequilana. The sequence continues at coordinate 3,115 of JAVJIF010021591.1, forward strand.
AAGATGGAGAAACTAGAAGTGATATTTACAATGATATGATATTTACAATGAAAGTGTGAAAAAGATTGGGAATTTGTGATTTACACTAAAAATAAAAGAAAGAAAACTAAAACTAAAAACTTACTTACCTCTTCGACGTCTGCTTACCTTGGAACCGTGTCAATGACGTACCTTTCTTTGAAGGCGAACGAAGCATAGATATGAGATCTTCCCTACTCCCGATCTATACTACAAAATAAAAAGGGCGAGCTACGCTACCATGAAAGTAGATATTCATCACCATAAACCATCAACGGCACTTACAAGGAGAAGGCACCTTCGAAGCTCTTGGTTTCACATGGATCCACAAACACAAAAGGGAAACACAAAGAATAACAAAAAGAAAAAAACTTTTATTCAATTCAATTAACAATAGAAGAAAAGATTACTTACACCGATTGTCACCTTCAGTACAAGTTTGATCTCCTTCCTCCATGAAAGTATCCTCTCCTCTCAGTTATAAAAAAAAATTAAAAATTACAAAAAGAAAATAAAAAAAACTAATCTACAAACTAGCCTAAGAAAACCCTAAATTTGTCTCTGTCCTCGACTCTGTTCGCCCTTCTCTATTGCTCTACTGGGGTATTTATAGGAGACGGAAGATGTAGAGTCCTGATACGACTCCTCCACGAAAGCAGCTGGCCAACCTTATCTGGATTGCCGCGGAACGCGGCTTGGGCCGCGTTTCTGCGGCCTTAGCTTTGTCCCTGGCCACGCGCTTTCACGCGTGGCCTCCTCTGGTCCGTCCATCTGGGTCTATCCTTTTAAATCTGTCATCCTGACTCTTTATTTTGAAATTTCAGGATAACTTGGGAAGAAAGTTACCCTAAATCTAAATCTTCCAAATCTTTTAAAATGAATTTCATCTTTGCACTCTCCTCCTTTTATCTTTATCCTTGTCCTGCAAGTGATTAGGATTGAGTAGAAGTCTATCCCTTTCCTCTTCTTTTAGTAATTGTAAATTTTGCACATGTTAATTGCAACTTTGGCACTTGGTAATTGCAACTTTTGCATTGGGCTTGGACATGGGCTTTTTGGGCTTCTTTTGGGCTTTTATTTCTTTATTTTTTATTGCTCAAGGCCTGCACACAATAAATAATAAACATTAGTAATAGTACAAAATTATAGGAATAAATATGAAAGCATGATAGTAAATGTAGTGATAAATATGCAATTTTTACTACCTATCACCAGTCTTATGGGCCAGTCGACCGGAACGGTCGACCACCAGAGAGCCTCTGCTCTCTGGAAATGGCCCCAGTCGACCGACCCGGTCGACCGGCAGAGAGCTCTGCTCTCTGTATCAGCTCGGTTGACCGGGCGGTCGACCGGCCAGAGAGCTGTTGCTCTCTAGATCCAGTCCTGATCGACCGGGCAATCGACCGGTAGGCGCAACAGTCAAAAATTTGACCGTTGGCCGGTCGACCGGAAGGGCAATCTGGCCTTTTTCAGCTGCCAACGGGCAGATTTCCAAATAGGTTATAAATACCCCATTTGAATTGGTTTTTTTACAAGAATTTTCAAGAGCCAAATTTTCATCTTCTCGAGTGTTTTAATACAAGTTTTCAAAAGAGTTTTTAAGCCTAAAGATTTCATCTTTATTTTATTTTAAAGGGTTGAAAAATTCAAAGAAAAGGAAAGTCTTGTTTTTGATCTTCATTTTATATCCATTCTAGAAGTTTTTCCCAAGATTTTTTCTTTGTGATTTTGATTTCCAAACTCCTTATTTCTCACACTTGAGCTTGTCATTCTATCCTATCAATAGGATCTTCGTTTTAGTGAGAAAATTAGTTTGTGGTTGTTAGACCACCAAGTTGTATACCTTCCATTGATTGTGATATCCCTCTAGTGAGAGGTGATTGAGTTGTTATCCCTCAAGTGTGAGGTGATTGTTGTTTGTGTGGCTAAGTGCCTATCCCTCTAAGTGTAGAGGTGATTTGAGTTGTGCCTTACCTCTAAGTGTAGAGGTTGTATTGGTTGAGAGAGGAGTAGTGTACTCCAAATATATTTGCCCCAAATCCTCAGTGGAGGTTCCCTGTGTGGGAAGTCCTGTGTGGACGAGTTAGTGGAAATCCTTCTGTGTGAAGGCGGGGACGTAGAGCTGTGTGCTCGAACTCGAAATATATCTTGTTGTTTGCGTTTGATCCACTTTCTCTAACTCTCTCTTACATTGAGCATTGCATCTTATTGTCATATCATATACTTTCTTGTGTTGTTTGTGTGTGCCCATACTTGTGTTTAACCAAGAGAGCTTTACATAGCACCTCAACTCTTATTTAGAGGAATTTAGAGGAGTTAGTCTAGAGCCCTTCACTGGGAATTCGGCTACACTTGTTGGTTACACTAAGTGTGTTGCATTAAGTTTTTAATTCCGCATTATTGATCATTAGATTAGCCATACACCTATTCACCCCTCTCTAGGTGTATTTTCAGTAATTTTGACTTGACTGTGACTGGATACAATTTAGTCTTTGAATCATAACTATCACTACTGAAACTCAAATTTGATGATTCAAGATGATCCAGAAAGAGGACTTAAAGGCTACAACTCTTAAGTTGATCACTGTTTCTAATTCTATCATTTGATAAGTTGTGTTCAGCAATCAACACACCAATAAGCTATAGATCAGAATTGAATATCCATATCAAATCTAGTTTGGAGATAAGGAGAGGACTTAAATTCAAGAATTATCAGCTCCTCCTATCTTTCGACTCGTTTTCTTATCCATTCTATGCTATAAATACCCCACACATCAGAGATAGAGGAAGATTAAGTAGAAAGTAGAATAGATTGTATAGTTTAACCTAGGTTCTTCATTTTCTTTTATGTAATTTTTTATTTTATTTATGTAACTGAGAGGAAAGGAGAGTTTCATGGAGGAATGAGAGCAAGCTAGTACTGAAGGTGATACTGGTGTAAGTAAGTTTTTTCTCTCATTGTTATTTGAATCAAATTAAGGTTTTTTTTCTTCTTTACTCTTGTTTTTATTTGCTTTCCTCGATGTGTTTGCAATCTAAGTGAATCTGACATCCTCGAGACTGCTTCACTATTGCAAGTGCCTTTGATGGCCTGTGGTGATGAACAATCATTCATTTGCTAGTTTAGCTTGCTCTTTTATTCATAGTGCAGATCGAGATGGGGAAGATCCTACACGTCATGCTTGATCGCCTTCAGAGGCTAGGTAAGTCGTAGCGATAGATCCATGTTATATGAGTACGAAAGAGGTAAGTAAGAATTTTTAATTTTCTTTTAATTCTTAGTTAGAATTCTACTCCAAAACCAACATTCTCCTCTTTATTTAGTTTTTCTTTTCTTTTGTAAATAAAACAACAACAACATCATCTTTTCTTTTACCATCTTCTTCACATCTTCTAACTTAACTTTTTTGTTTTCGTTTTCTATAGCTGAGAAGAAATCCTAATATATTTTTGTAAACTCAAAGGAAATGAACTTACTTAAAACTTTCATCACTAGTCCCTCCTTATGGAGCAGACCCACATAGCCACTTGCTATCGTGATACTATTGAGAACTTGCACTTCTATTTGTATTTCTGAAATTTTATATTTTTATGTGCAGGTTAAAACTCAATCACCACGCGAGCTCAACTAGGTGTGGGCTTTGCTGCACCCTGGCACTTAGCATTTGGCGATGTGTTACGCCTGGCTTCGCCACGTGAGCTCCACCAAGTGCGAGTCTCGCAGAGTTAGCTCTGCTGCACTCTAGTGTTTAGCGCCTAATATTGTGTTACACAATGGCCCCACCTGGGTTTAGCTTCGCTCATGGCTATTTCTGACAGTGTTTAGCACTCTAGTTTCATTCCTCATATTTCTCCCACCTAACGTGTTGCGTGGACTTAGTGAATCGGGTTTTCTTGCTACATCTGAACCAACTTATCACAATCTTTATTAACGATCTATTCAGCCAACCTTGTAGATTTGGATATTCTCTAAATATTTAATTTTTCAGTCATGTTAGCATTCAGAGGGTAGTTATTATGAGTTCTTAGTTATGCTTTTTAGAGTAAATGAAGCCCAATATTTAGAACTCATTATTATCGGCTGTTCTTCATTTATGTATGTTTGGTGGGAAAATTGAAGGGGCGTGTAAATTCTTTATTTGATTGTAAAGAAAATTATAACAGAACAATAATCCGGTTACAAGAGAAGAAAGATATTTAAGCTCAAATCTCCCCTTTATTTAGTACTGGGTTCTTGATGTGGCGATGTAAAGTGAATCTTATTTTTTGTGACTGGGTGAACGTCAAGACCTCTAGGGAATCTTCTCTTTGGATGGTGAATGAAGTAACACAACTTCTATCTAATAAGAATCTCAAAGAGACCGTAGGCAAAAACAAACTTGTACGCAATAAGTTGTTAGAAGAATTGAACTCTCTTTTTGTTTTAGCTGGAGATCTTAGTCCTTCTACGGCTTACAACCGAAGTTCTTCTGACCAGATTTTTCTGACCCCTCTTCTATAGCAAACTGGGCTATTTATAAAGGTTTCAGGAGGTAAAAGTGTGCCCTAAAAACACTCCATAATGGGGGTTAACTCCCTCATTATGTGGGCAGTAATTAACCCATTAATGAGGGCAGTTATAACTGAGACGCGGGCTTGAGCCTCGCATTTTGTCGCTAAAGTAATGCTTGAGAAACGCGAACTCCCAGTTCTACATTAAGCTTCAAGTGAGACGCAGGCTTCGGACTCTGTGTCTGGGCAGGATGTCTGAGATACGAGTTCCAAGCACTGCATCTCGGTCACTACAGTAAGACAGAGACGCGAGTTTCGACCATTGCGTATTGGTACTACAGTGGTGCTGAGACGCGACTTTCGAGCTCTGTGTCTTGATTATTAACGCGGGTTTCACCTTCACGTCTTGATGCTGCGCTAGTGGCTGTGCCAATTTGCATCTGAGTTTGGACTCTATTTTCTGATGACGTGTCCTCAGTAATTTTTGAACAGTCTACAGAACTCCCTCTAAAGTTTTCGATATTCCGCGGTTGACTGGGACGGATTTCAAATACTTTGGATTTTGGTCGAGTCATACTTCTCATGATTGACTGACAATCATTTGAGATGCCCTGGGCTTGATCCTGTCTAGAATATGGTCTTCGTTAGTGTACTGTAAAACCCTTTAAAGCCACTAGAGATGATCGTGGTGAGTGTCTAGATACGCAGTCCAGACCTCCTCAGTGCTCTGAGCTGGTTGTTGGTGTAATGTTTAACCAGGGGTAAACAGTCGTCTGCTTGTGCTAGTATACTATTGAACTGATTGCGACTGAATGCAAGTCTTGTAGATGCAGGGGTCATGTTACTCTAGAGACGCAATTCTCACTCAGAGTGGGGACACATCTATTAACTTGTTAAAGAAACGCGGCCTCTAGAGGGACGCGATCTTTGAAGTGAAGACGCAGCTCTCACTCTGTTGACTAGACGCAGCTCTAGTCTTGCTGAAGAGATGCGACCTTTGGAGGGACGCAGTTTTTATTAAGCGTGAGTCCTGCATTTTGGGCACGTTGCCACGTGTCCGGCGGAGTTGAGGCGACATCCTTCCTTTGACGCGCGAAATTTGCGTCGTATTTAGGACGCATGCCACGCGTATGGTGGGGATTAGGCCTCGAGACATGCGCCACGTATCTCTGCGGATCACTGTGCCTATAAAAGATAACAGTCTTTCAAGAGTCATCATTAGACTCTTCTTCTTCTTTGTTGAGCTTTTTATCGAGGGTTAAGAAAAGCTTAAAGCTTTTTCCATTTTCATTGTCTTTAACACCGATTTCACGATTGCTATGGCACCAAGAGCCAAGCATGTTTCTTCGTCCTCGGTGCTGCTACTCTTGAGACTCAAATAGGCGGTCCTTCCACGTAGGAGGCCCCCATTTTAGGTAGTAAAACCATCTGATCTGGTTTCTACCATTGAGGAGGCTTAAAGAGTTCTCTTAACTCTTAAGTCTCTTTTGAATCTAAACCGCCAACGCGAGGCTCATGTCTGTGTTTGATTTTCAGGCGTAGCTCTTGAATTGGTAGGCAAGACGTGGGTTTGACGACCTCTGCGTCTTTGCTTCATCAACTTGAGTCCGTATTTGTTTGTTGAACGCGGGCCTCGTTGAGCCCCGCGTTTTAAGCTCAATACTCAGAATTTTTCTAAGTATGGGAGGTTCAGATGCAGACTTCCTATGATTCTCGCGTCTTTAAGATCAGGCGCAAGTTTCAGTGATTCTCGCTTCTGAGTCCGACAAAAATTTCTAAGTTATAGATTTTGAAATGCGGATTCCATGCAGGCCTCGTATTTTTTAGTCTAGACGCGGATTTTGCTGATTTTCGCGTCTAAATTCATTCCTGCATTTGAATTTCAACCATCTAGCCATTTTCTTTCAAATTTCTGACTAAGTATTGTCTTCTTTGCAGTGCGATACTCTTCCAACTCCTTGTCCAAGAAGTGCCACTTTGGGTATGTAGGTGGCGCTGATCGTAATCTGACCTTCGTGTTTCAGAAGACTGCTCCTGTGACTACTGAAAAGTGAAAAGAGCAAAAGGAGAGGATCTCCAAGGCCAGTATGGTGACCCTTCTGGAGATTATCTCTGATGGACTGTTCGAGATGGATTCCCGCACTCCATTAAGGAAGCCTGGTTTCTTCTTTGGTGGCGCCATTGACAAGGATGATAGGATTCTATTTGACAGCGATTATAAGTGGCTCCGTCGATAGGGGACAAGAGGCTCTTTCTTCCCAATAAGGAGAGGATGTATTCCTTGTCCTATCTTCAATATATGTCCATTCATCGTAGATGGGGTGGGATCTTCCTGGTTTGTCTCCGGTGTGTCTCTCGGTAGATTAGGTGCCAAAGAAGTATACTCTGCTGGTCATAAAAAAGATATCTTCGGTTTATTTTCTAGGTTAGTCAGGCCTGAGTATCCGAAAGGAGAAACCTCTCAGTTTGACGCCACTTCATCAATCAGTTTTTGAAAGTTAGGGGTGATTTTTCCGTTGACTTTTGTCCATTCGGGTAGGTATGGTGTCCTTGGAGGCCATAAGAAAAAGGATGTCACCAGTAAGGTCTTGGATCCTCCCTTCACCAATCTTACCCCCAAAAGTGACATTGAGGAAAAACCCATGCTCATTAGATGACTTTCTAGTGGTGGAGATGCTCATTAAGCGAAGGATTATGACCCATACCAGTTGGTCGGGTGGAATTAGAATGTTCTTCTGCATTTTAACCTCGAGAAATACCATTGTTCTCGGTTAGCGATGAGCTTCTTCAATGTTTACATCATGCATCATGATGTAGTCAACACTCGGTCGTCTCAACACTGGTCAATTGCGACATGATTTAGTGAAAAAAGAGATGAACCTTTCTTCGGCGCTCTTCCAAACATCTTGTATTTTGAGCAGTGTAGATGTCTTGAGGAGTGAGTGCAACCTTTCGCTGAGAGAGAAGGACTTCTTTGTACTTCTTTATTGTAACACTTAATCTTATTGTATAAGAGAGCATCTTGTATCACTTTTATATGTTTGAATATAAATAAAGTGACATTTTTTCTTGTCTACTGATATGTCTTGAGTTCTTTTTTGCATTAAAAACCAGACACATAGAAGTAGAAACTCTTGACTTGCTAGAAATACGATAATTAACTTAACAAGTCAAAGTGGGAAAAATTCCATTTCGGGAATTCAAGATTATTGTCAGAGGTATGATATTAACTTGACAGGAATGTGGGTCAGAGGTGTGATATTAACCTGACTCAACGGGAGTTTCAGCTTCAATTGGGAAGGCTAAAAATATCACTATCATAGGTGTAATGTTAAACTTAGTAGTGAAAGTAATGCTAGAGGTACAATTCTGAACTTGGCATTAATCATCTCAACTTCGATAGGAAAGTTTGAGGAAAAGTCATTGTCATAGGTGTATTGTTGAACTTAGCAATGAACTGGACGCTAGAGGTGTGATGTTAAACTTAGCATCGCTCATCTCAGCTTCGATATGGATGCCTGAGGGAAAGTGACTGTCAGAGTTTTAATATTGAACTTGGCAGCAACTTAATCACTGTTAGCCATGTGATGTTAAACTTAATAATAATTTATCAGGGGTGTAAATTTGAACTTGACAAGAATTAGTTTGCGATAAGAGCAATTTTGAGGACTTGTCATTCTATTGATGAGAATTGGCAAGTAGAATTTGGAATGTCAGAGGTTTAATTTTAACTTGACAAGAATTAGTTTACGATAGGAGCAATTTTGAGGACTTGTGACTCCATGTAGAGGAGAGACAAGTGAAGTTTGTACTCGTTGGGGAGTATTGAAAATTTTTTCATTTGTCAGAGGTGTTGTGTTAACATAGCAATGATTGTATTTATAGACCTACCACTCTATGGAAAAGAATTGGTAGGAGATTTTGGGTGGAAAGTAAAATGAACTGTTAGAGGTTTAATATTAACATGACAATCATTGATTTCCTGAGACATGAGAAATTTTTCGTTAGAGGTGTAGTATTAACATAACAGCGAGGATTTCTGTTGAGTTTTATTGTCAGAGGTTTAATATTAACTTAACTGAATCCACTGGGGATTGAAAAATCTAGTTTGTCAGAGATTTAATATTAACTTGACTGAATCCACTGGGGATTAGAAAATTTGATTTGTCAAAGATTTAATATTAACTTGACAAATCCCAGTTCATTTCATTAGGGAGATGAACACAGGTATTTTGTGGCTCTACCATTCTATGGGTGAGAATTGGTAGGAGATTTTGGAGGAGAGGATGGGACGAAGTCCCTAGGATTTTTAGCAAACCCTCAGCTATCACGGATTTGGTGCCTTTACCAACTACCATTTGAGTTGGGCTAGCCATGCTATTCCCCTCAGCATGATAAATTGTCGAAGACTTATGTTGGACTTAAAGCTAACATTTTTCTCTATCCTTAGCTGTTGGAGGTGTCAGATGTCAGTAGAAGAGAAACTAAACTAAAACCGAAGTTTTGCCTTTTGTTTTTTTCTTCAAATTTTACATCATGCATCATGATGTAACCAGTGCTTGATTAGCTTGACGTTGATTGACCATGATGTGATCCAGTGGAGGAAGAAAGCTTTTCTTTGGCGTTCATCTTGGATCTTGAGTTCCGATCAGAGGTGTAGTATTAACCTAATCAGGAGAAGAGTGTTAACAAGGATAGTATTTCTTCAAGAATTTACTATTGATTGGCATCATGAGCGTATCATCATATGAGGTTATGAGGCGATATGCTCCATTTAAGGAGACCGACTCTACTACAAATGGTCCTTCCCATTTAGGCTGAAATTTTTCTTTGATCTAATGCGTCATCACCATAGGTCTTCTAACGGCTAAGATAAGGTCGTCTTTCTTGAAAGTCCACTCCTTGACTTTCTTGTTGAAGGCTCTGGTAATTCGAGCTTGATAGAGCTTGATTTGTTGTTGAGCTTGTAGGCGTTTGTCATATAAAGCCTCCAGCTCTTTGAGTCGCAGTCGATGCTTCTCCTCATTTATCATTTCTACCGTCAAGGTGACGCGTAGAGATGGGATTTGGATCTCCAGTGGGAGTACAACTTCACACCCATATACCAAGGAGAAAGGTGTAGCCTTCGTCGGGTTTCGAACCGTCGTGCGATGGGCCCATAAGCATTCACCTAACTTGTCATCCCAATCGCGTTGGCTTTTCGAGATGAATTTCTTGAGAAGCTTTCCAATAGTCTTGTTGAAAGCTTCTGCAAGGCTGTTAGTGGCTGGGTAGTATGTTATTGAGGACACACTCTTGATTATGGACTTGTAGCAGAACCTTTGAAAAACCTTGCTGACGAATTGGGGCCCATTGCCATGAACGATCCGTCGTGCCACACCAAAGCGGCAAATGACATGATGTTTAATGAATTTGACCACATCATATGCTTTTACCTTCCTCAAGAGAATAGCTTCAGCCCATTTAGAGAAGTAATCGGTTATAGCTAAGATGAACCGATGTCCTTTGGATGAAGGTGGGCTGATGGGGCCAACCACCTCCATTCCCCGCATCTTAAATAGCCAGGTTAAGGTTGTAGAGCGAAGATATCCTGGTGCTTGATGGATGAAGTCACCATGGACCTGAAAGGCATGACATCGTTTGGCGTAAGTGATGGCGTCAAGAATCATCTTAGGCCAATAACATCCCAGTCTTCGGAGTCAATCTCCAAGCTTCAGACCAGGCTGATGAGCTCCACACAAGTCGTCCTTCTTTGAGTACTTCCTGTGCTTCCTTTTGTGACAGGCAGCGGATGATGATCCCGTCATGCGATCGCCAATACAGTATTCGCGTGATCGCGTTGCAATAAAATTTAGGGGCTTTCCTTCTAATGGCAGCCGCCTCTTTGGGATCATCAAAAAGAATGTCATACAGTGCATAGTCAATGTACGGGAACCGCCAATCCCTAAGATTTGGACCTGTTGAAGTCTCTAAAGCTTCTTTGACTTGACAGTCTCGCTTTTGGTGATCTTCAAAAGTGAATCTTAGGCAGTACAAATTATGGTTGTCGATGAGTATTTTCTCTACTACTCCAGCTGGGAGAACCAAGGAAGCAGCAAGAGATGCTAGTACATCTGCATGCGCATTTTGTTAGCGAGGTATATGGTCGATCAAAGAGTTTCTGAACCTCTCGGCCATGCAAATAGTTGCATTGTAGTAGGATACTAAATCTTCATGTCTGACTTCATACTCCCCGCGAACTTGGTTAACGATGAGTTTAGAGTCACCGTATGTTTCGAGATTTTTAACGTCAATCTCATCGACGATTTGCATTCCAATCAAGTTGGTATTGTATTCCACTACATTGTTAGAGTATGGCTTGGTTAATGAGAATGCACGAGGGATCACGTAGTTCTATGGGGAGACCGGTATTACCCCCACTCCTGCTATGACATGCCCTTGCGGACCTGTTCTCGATGTACCGTCGAAGAAGAGTTGTCATACATGTCCTTCGAAAGATGTCTGGGTCAAACAAACTTCAGCGACCTCGTCTGGGAGATCCTCGTAAAGTTTGGTCGCTCTCGAATCTGGATGTTCAGCTAGAAAGTCTACCACCGCTTGTCCTTTCATGGCTTTTTGTGGTAGAAAGTGCATCTCATATTGGGAGAGCAATATAGACCATTTTTCCAGTCGACCATTTAGCGACGATGGCTTTGTCATGAGCAACTTCAAAGGGTTGACTTTTGATATAACATTTATACTTTGGCCCACCAAGTAGTGTTATATTTTCTAGACGGCGAACACCAACGCCAAACATTCCTTTTCGATCCGGTTATACTGATGTTCGGCTTCGATCATGATTTTACTCAGATAGTAGATTGCCTGCTCATGTCCCTGATCAATATTCTGGGCTAGTAAGGCTCCTAAGGAATGATCCATCGCTCGAACGTATATCAGGAAAGGTTTTCATAAAACTGGAGCTGTAAGGACGGGTGGTTGCATGAGGTATCATTTAATTTCCTCGAACGCTTGTTGGCAAGTATCGTCCCAGATGAATGAGATGCCCTTCTTCATTAATTTGGTGAAGGGTTGGCATCTTCCAGAGAGATTTGAGATGAACATCCAGATGTACGCTAGTCGCCCTTGTAATCCTCTAATCTCTTTGAAATTCCTTGGAGGTTGCATCTCCTAGACAGCGTGGATTTTTTTTGGGTCTAAGTAAACACCACAAACCCTAGGAATTTACCGCTGGCTACCCCCAGGAAAGATTTGGTAGGGTTCATCTTCAACTGATGTGCCCGCATGATCTCAAAAACTATCTTCAGATCTGCTATGTGGTTACCCTTGATGCGGCTTTTCACTGCAATATCATCGATGTAGCATTCCACTATTTTACACATGTGTTCGTAAAAAATTGCATTCATACCTCTCTGATATGTTGCCCCCGCGTTCTTTAGTCCGAAGGACATGACAGTATAGCAATATATTCCAGTGGTGTCCTAAAAGAAGTATGCTTTTCATCATCAAGATACATTTTAATTTGATTGTACCCTGAGAATCCATTCATAAAGGATATTCATTCAAACCCACACGTATTGTCAATTATGACATCCGTGATTGGGAGAGGGAATTCGTCTTTGGGACAGGCATCATTTAGATCGCGAAAATCGATGCAAATCTGGATCTTTCCTTTTTCTTGGTAACGGGGACGATATTGGCTACCCAATCAGGGTGTTGCTCCTCCCTAATGAAGCTAGAGTCTATAAGCTTTTTGACTTCTAACTGGATTGCTTTCATTATTTCTAGACAGAACTGTCGCTGTGCTGTTTGACTGGCTTCACGTCTGAATTAATGTTAAGGCGATGCATAGCTACTCGAGGATCAAGCACAGGCATGTCCTCATAATTTCAAGTGAAAACATCTATATACTCTCGCACAAGAGATATTAAATCTTCTTTCTCAGAGGGTGATAGGCTTTCGCTTACAAAGATAGGCTTAGGATTTGCCTCATCTTCCAGATTAATCTGGGTGTCTTTATCTTCCGTGGGTGGTTTGCATTGTTCGAAGCGAATATCCCAGAGAGTATTTCGGTGTTTGATCGAAGGATCTATATCAGACTGGATCATTTCTTCATCTCTGTCTTCCCGGTGGCTAGTTGAAATCATGTTTACTAAAAGTTTTCCAAAGATATTGTCGACAATAACATTCAACTCCCACGATGACGTGCCCGATGAGTAATTATGGTATAATGACTCTTCAGACTCAGAGGCTGACGGAATTGGAGTAACACATAGCCCAAACCCCTACGAGTTCAATGGTAATAGTCAGGCATCTTCCCTTTCGGAACGAAAGATTGAAGTAACGTTCTTCTTCCTTTGTCAAAGTTCAAACCAGGTTCATTTGTTAGATCATACCCCATGCTCTCTATCATTCTGAGCACATTTGGCTCATAATTAGAGAACTGAGGAGATTCGTTCTCGCTTTCTGAGTCTTCGCGAGACATCAATTCGGACTTAATTCTTCCAAAAAGAATTAATTTTAGCCTTTGCGTCTTGGGGACCATGAATACTGATTCTTGCGTATCACTGACATCTTGGTACGTTTTTAGGGATGACTTCATAGGTACATGCAATGATGTCAGAGCATCCATTGCCGACCTGGGGTCATTACATGCAATGATGTCAGAGCATCCATTGCCGACCAGGGGTCATCCATTACCGACCAGGGGTACTAGTGTCTAATGACATTGAATCAGAAGTAAACACAGAAAAGTAAGCCAAATTCAACTCTTCATTAATATACCACTCACCTATATCGTCGGCGGTGTTATTAACATCGAGCTTATTAATGCTCGTTACAAGTGGATTTAATTCCCACATGCACTCTTCTTCTGCCTCTGGCTCAGTGTCAGCTTCATTACTAGAGTCTGGTTCCTCTGGCTGTGGATTCTTGTTCGTCTCTAGAGAGTCTTGGTACAGGAGAGAGTCTGTGAAATAGTTCTCTACCCCCTTGAACGGATGCCTTTCGGCAATCAACGTTCGGACTTTCCCACTTCCGTCGATGTACTTCATGACTTGATGGAGAGTGAAGGAGACGATGGAATTACGATGAATCCACGGTCGTCCGAGCAGCAAATTATATAAAGTGTCAGCGTCGATTACATAGCATGTCACTTCAGATCTTAGGTCCCCGATTTGAGCTTGATCTTCCCCATTGGGCGCGTACCGTTGGCGTTGAAACCATAGATGGTACCTTGGGTGGCGCTTAATCGGTGGGTGGTGATCCCTAAGTGCTGCATGACTCGGCGAGGTATGATGCTCAACGCGGATTCTGGATCTACCTGAATGCGACTCACTTCAGATGATCCAATGTACCCTGTGAAGTATAAGGGCCGATCATGTTTCCCCTTAACTTGCATGTCTTTTGATGTGAAGGTAATGCAGGGGACATTTTGGGAGGCATGGAGGCAATCATCTACATCTTCCTCCTGTGGTCCAGCTGGGATCTGGGCTAGCATCAGCTAGGGCTTCCCTTAAAGCTTTTCTTGTTGACTTTGATAGTCTTAGGAGCTCGTAAAGGTTGATTCTGGCCGGGATATTGGCCAATTAAGCCAGGACATCAACGTGGTAAGGTGTTAGAGATCCTTTCACATTGTTCTTTGGGAGAGCCTTGGAAAATCGAAGCTCTTTCTGCTTCTTCACAGGTTGCTTTGCGGAGGGCTTGGTTGGCTCTGTAGTAGGTTTAGGAGGGCTTACCACCATCTCGTCGTACTTCTTTAAATATAACTGATCCGAACGTGTTTCTGCCTCGAGCAGTTTATTGAGCTCTGCGGTAAGGATGATTGTTTCCTCCTCCGAATCAGTTAGTGAGGGGACATCGGTTTCTGCTTCCTGGAAGAAGCGCACACCACATTGCAGGATGAACATTTTGCTTTGCCTTTCGACTTTCTGTTGGTAACAGTAGTCCACTGTTGGCCATCCATAAGGTCGGGATGAACCCATATAATTTCTTCCTGAGGTGTAGGGATAGGTACAAGACCTTTCTCCTACTGGTGATGTGAGTATGTATTGGCCATTCTTAGTTCCCCTTTCGGGATGGGAACTACTCCGACTGGTGCTAGAGGCTATTTTCTAAACTGAAGAAATGATGTCATATTAGCCGTCACTTTCTTCTGCTCTGGACGGAGCTTTAACACTTCTGCATCGATCAGAACTTGAAGAATATCTTTGAAGACATAACAGCTCTTGGTGGGTGATTAGTCTCTAATTTTGCATAATTTTTATCACATCTGCATATTTATTTGGTATAAAATTCTGCTAATAAAGTTTTGCTTGCTTGATTCTAGGTCCATGGTGTGCAATGAAGAAGAAGACCCTAAATCACCATCTGATGGGTAATTAAAGGCCTAAAAGATAGCCAATGACCTAAGAGGCTGACTCTATCAAAACCAGGGCCAATTTTCAGAAACATGGATCAGAACCTGACAAGGGATAGATGCGACAGTGCGCGGCTCTAAGCGCCGCGCGCGGCCACCCTATGGCCGTGGAAACGGGGCCATAGCCGCACTTCTGTGGCCGTACGGGTGCAGTCGCGCCCGTATTTTAGGCCAGGGTTTGCCCCCTAGCCTCCCTTTCCCTTAGTGCCTATAAATACCCCCCTGGGTTTTCAGGAGATATACAGAGTTTAGGGTAGTTTTCTTCATGTGTAGTTAAGGATAGTTTAGTTTAGGTTAGTTCTTCTTCCTCCCTTATATTTTCCATTTCGTAGATCTTTTAATAAGAAGAGAGAGTGGTACATGTTGGGAAGCAAGAGTGCTTGAAATAGAAGGAGATAATCTATGAAAGATACTCTCCAACTTTTCTCTCATGGCAACTAACTACTAATCAGCAACTAGTCTAACTTCTTATTTGATAATCCACATGAATCTAATAGCCTCTACTTGGCCTTGCTCTTGCAAGAGCCATTAATGGCTCATGATGATGGATCTAATACTCTAACTTCCTAACCACTAACAAGCTAACATTACTTTACTCCATTCTTACTTTTAGTTTTGATGATTAAATGTAGCTTACACTTTTTTGTTGAGTTGAGTTGTGATGAGTTACATATGGGTCATGCTATGAATCGCTCTTAAACCAAGGATAAGTGATGGTCAATGATACAGGTGATGCAACTATCACTAAGAGGTTAGCAAGTTGGTAAAGTCAATAATAGTTAATAGCCGTGAGTTTTCTTTCTTTTTCATTTTATTTTAGAAATATCAAAAATCACAAAAACCATTCTTTTCTATGTTTCCCACTTCTTTGTTTCCACCGTACACTTCTCTTCTTCATTCTTTGTTTTCCTTTCTTTTTGTTCTTTCTTTCAAACATTAAAGAACTTTTAACATACACATGAACATACCGTGTAAGATTCTATCACCTCCCGTCCTTATGTATCCGACTCGTTTTAGCCTCTATGCTATAACGGAAGTATCGAGGAAGCCAAAGCACACACTTTATATATCAATTCAAACATATATTTTTCGTGCGCGGTTTTCCCCGATCAAGTTTTGGCGCCGTTGCCGGGGTGGGAACGGTTTGATTTCATATTTTTGTTAACTTTTCTTCTTTATTTTTTGGTGTGCAGGTTAAAGTTTTAGCATTACTGAAGTCTACACTTTCTCTTGTGTGGTTGGGTAAATTCTTGTACATTCATATACTCTGTTGCTAATTTTTGTTTACATTACCTGTACACTGTAAATAATTTTAAGAATTAAAATATGAAAATTGGATGCTTTAAAACAGTTTTGATATTTGCATCTAGGCACGTGTAAAATTTTCATTCCAATATACTGTATTTATTCTTGTGTTGTTGTGATATTGAGAGGAGATGTACATATTGCATTGCATATAGTTAGGACAAACACTTCAGTGATTTACTCTCTTTTTTGCTTCCATTCCTATCTATATTGCACACTTACATAAATTAAACTTAAGGGCAAAACTTAATACAATATAAGGTAGGGAAGTCATTACCCTCCCTTAACCTAAAAATTACCTCCCCACTCACACAACCCAAGCTTAATAAAATTTGCTAGACGTTGGCCCCTAGGGACATTTCGGACTCATTTAGGAGAATGACCTAAGGGAAAAGTTGTTAGAAGTTGACTCTTACCAAATTGGTGTCTAAGGTTGGGGATTGAAAGGCGAAACCTCAAAGAACAGTGGTTTGGCATAATTAGGTCCGTTGCTCTGGCACGTATACCTCCCACTAATCTTGCCTCTACCTAGCCGATTAATTTGTGATCAGCTTCTGACAATATATCCCTCGTGGACAGTCTAACTAGTTAGGGGTCGTCTAGGTTTAAGTCAACCCTAGCATAGGCTTGTTTTCCTTTTTTTTCTTCTTTATTTGTTTGTTTATTTGTTTGTTTTTTGTAAATTGTGATATGGAATATAACAACAATAATTTTTTCAATCTGAATATGAATTCATATTTCATCCGACCTCATTTGACTAGGATAACTCCGACCCGGCTATGTACAACATGAACCAATCATATATGCTGGGTTGGGATTTTCCGACACAATATGACCCGTATCCCCAATCTTATGACTATAATTTTCAAAATAATTTTTACTCTTTACAGAGTCAACGAAGATTCAACTCCCCCGAGTCAAACTTTCAACCACCTTGTCCACAATTTTCACAAAGCTCATTCCCGATTTCGGTTCAAATACTCCTTTTACTGTTCTACCAACTGCAGAAACATCTGATTTGAAAAGGAGTATGGAAGAGTCCCTAAAATAAATTCAAATTTTGCTCACTTCAAAATCCTTCCCACATTAAACTCCACATATTCCTTTTCTAGAGCATCCAATTGAAGAAGAATCTGAGCTAGAAAAGCGTTTGGAAGTCTTCTGTGAAAGAATGTAAAACATGTTGGACTCATCATCTCAACTAAAATTTCAAGAGTTCTACTCATCTTTTCCAGTCTCACCTATTCAAAATGAACAAACTTCAATACCGGGTATGGAACCCTTGTGTAACGCCCCGATTCCACGGATACGGGGACGTCACTGCGACGTATATACGTAAGTCCGAATTACCTTCCCGTATATACGCTAAGCATCAGTACAAACAAGAATCAGAGTACGGAAGCAAATGGTGCATTATACATTCCAACACATATATACAATTACAGAATTATCACCAGAGTGATTACAATATTACATGAATATCATATCACTAACATGCGCAAATGCGGGAGTACAAAGATATACAATATATGAACGGTACAAAAGGAAGCTCACATACAGGTATACCAGGAATGTACAAGCATGATAAGTATAAAAGAGTACTCACGAGTTGCTAAGAGGAAACTCGAGAGGTACAAGAGGGGTCTGGAAGGGTGTGGCTCTGGACGGTCGGCTGGAGATCCACGCTACCGCTGCGCTACTCTGATCATACGCTCCTAGCTCCATGACCTGGACGTGAGAATCCAGGGGAGTCAAATGATACTCCCCGGGCGAGTGTAGAGGCAAAACCAAGTGGTGAAGCAGGGTGAGCACAATAAGGCATAAATCAAGTAGGAAATACTCAGGAGACAGATAGGCTAGAGTAGGCATGAACAGATATGGCATGATGATCATAAAACGGGAAATCATAACATCCATAAAACCGGAAATCCAAGGTAAAGCAGAGTACAAGCAAAAGTGATTGTATACGCTTAGGTCACGGTCCATGAGACTAGTACATCGAAGGAATAATCCAAACAAGGAAACCCTCATATATATACCGTTATCTCATGCCACAGAAAATCCAAGCGTATAGAATCAGAATCGCAAATCATATGAAAGTCATACAGGAATATCTCGGAAATCATAACAGTAAATGCAGGAGTCCATAACAGGTATCAAGACAAGAACTATAACAGGAACTTATTATTATTATTACTCGTCTAACTCATATATCTAGGTATGTGTCTCGGTATCGATCCCAACTCACATACATCCATATATAAGAAAGTCGAGGGTCGTTAACGGAAGTAGATGGAGAACTGATATCTCTTCTTATAGAGGTACGTGGAAGCAATCATGTAACATATTCCCAAGCTATAAGCAAGATGTTAATCTCCACTTATAGAGGTACGTAATCAGGTAACATATTCCCAAGCTATAAGCAAGATATCATTCCGGCATCCATCACTTCCTCCCATACCCAATACAAGTTGTCCTTTTTAAGATTTATTAGCTAATTATCACTTTACGGGAAATAATGGAAAATGAACATGATCAGGAATTCAGGAGTACATCAGTACTATATAGTCAGGTCACTGCATGAAAAGCAGGAAAACAGGTCACTGATCATGAAACAGGATAATAAGTCAAGTCCCCGTAAAGATGATAATCACAAGTCAAATATATCATGCTGGGTGTAAAGTGATAGCATGACAGGGTGGTGATACTAGCAAGCAATCAAACCTGATAGGAGATTGATAATAGTCAGGGTAAGTCAGGGTACCACATAAGAGTCTTGTCAAATAGTAGCATGCCAGGTGGTCAAGTGATAACACACTAGATGTCAGGTGATATACATGTGTTAAAAGATAGCATGCAACTGACAATCTGAAGTAATGGCAAATGGTAACATGAAAGTATCCCAAAGTCCAACGACCACGAAGGGTCGGCCACGCATGGTGTATGATAAAGAAGTAAGCATATCAATAGCATGGCACAAGTACAAGATAAAGTTACCCTAATACAAACAATAGCAGGGCACGTGATAACAAATCAGAAAGCCAGAAATCAACGACCACGAAGGGTCTGCCACGCATAGTATAAAAGCAGTAAGAAATATAGACATGGAATCAAATACATGAAAATAGGAAGCGAAATACTTATCGAGAGAAGAGCGAGATTACTCGCCTAAATCACCGAAATGCCGGAAAGTCCGAAATCCACTGAAGTCCGGGACGCGCCATAAAATATAATAAAATATAAATATTTGTGGAGGGAGAAAGAGTCAGAGAGAGAAAGAGAGGGGAAGTTTAGAGAGAGAAAGAGAGAACAGGAGAGAGAGAGAGTGCTGGTTCAGGAGAGAGAGAGAGAGATCCAAGTGAGAGAGAGAGGGAGAGATTCAAGTGAGAGAGAGAGAGAGGGAGAACAGGGAGCAGGGAGAGAGAACCAGGGAGAAACAGAGAAGGGGCTGCTGCCCCCCTCTGGATCCCGCACAGCACCCCCGGTTGGGGGTGCCCGGCCTGGCCGCCGGCCATGCGGCGGCGCCGGCCGCCAGCAAGGGAAGGAGGGGGCCATTGCCCCCTCAACAGCAAGGAGAAAGGGGGGCGCTGCCCCCCCTCAACAGAGGAAGAGAGAGGGGGCTTGCCCCCCTCTCTGGCCACGCACAGGGGCCCGGGTGGGCCCCTGGCTGCCCGCGGCCGCCGGCGCACCGCCGGCGGCGGCCCCGAACTGGGGTGGCGCCGGCCACCCCAAGGAAAAGGAGGGGGCTGCTGCCCCCTCAACGGCCGCGCACAGGGGGCCTGAGGCCCCCTGGCCGCGCCCAGGCCGCCGGCCTCGCGCCGGCGGCGGTCTGCCCACGCCGGGGCAGCGCCGGAGGAGAGGGGGAGATCGGCGGCGATGGTGGAGGTCGGTCCCGAGGAAGAGGAAGAAAAGAATGGAAAAGAAAAGAAAAGGAAGAAAAGAAAAAAGAGAGAGAGAGGATATGGGGTTCTCTCACCGGCGTTGGCCGCCGGAGGTGACCGCCGGGGAGCTCGTGGTGGCCGGTGATGGTGTCGGCCATCTCCAGGAGAAAAAGAAAAGGAAGAAGAAGAGAAAAGGGAGAAGGAGAGGAGAAAGAAAAAGAAAAGAAAAGAAAAATAAAAGAAGGGAGAGAGTGGATGGGAGAGGAATTAATGAGGGTGAGGTGGTTGTCTCCCCACGTGGAAGGGAGTAGGTGGGGTCGGCGGGAAAAGAAAAGAAAGGAAAGGAAAGAAAGAAAGAAAAGATTAAAAAAAGAAATAATATAATAATAAGGTTGAAAATCGACTGTCTCCGAAAAATCCCCAAAAATACCCGGAGGTAGAAAACGTCATCCTGAGGAATAATATGAAATCGGTTTTCCAAAATAAAATCCCATTTTCAAACTAAAAATCCGGAAGTCAACCGCCGATACCGGTCTACACCGGGTCGGCCGGATTTTGATAAATTATGAAAAATCCCAGAAAATGTATTAAAGAATAAAATATGATTTTAAGAAGTAAAGTGAAAGCGGAATTCAGAAATTCAATCCCGATTGTAAACTAAAAATCTTGGAATCAGCTACTTACCGACTCCGATGGAATTTTCATAAAATCAATAAATCCTCAGAAAAAGTATTTAAGTGAGAAATGTGATTCTAAGAAATAAAGTCTAAAGGGCCATCTAGAAATTCCTAACCGTGTGTGAATTAAAAATCTTGGAATCGGTTATCTACCGACTCCGGTGGAAAATCCATAAATTCGTAAAATCTCCAGAAAAAGGATTTGGGTAGGAAATATTACTCTAAGAAGAAATGTCTAAAGACTCTTCGAGAAATTCCAAACAGTTGAGAATTAAAATCCGGGAATCGGTCAGCGGCACTGGCCGACACCGGTTTTGAAGAAATTCATTTTAATTCCAGAAAAATCTAGAAAATCATAGAAATTATATTATATTGGAAAATAATATTTGAAACTGAAATCGGTCAAATCAGAATACCAGCAAGACCAAATCGAGTAA
Organism: Agave tequilana; assembly: GCA_038442645.1. Classification (NCBI taxonomy): domain Eukaryota; kingdom Viridiplantae; phylum Streptophyta; class Magnoliopsida; order Asparagales; family Asparagaceae; genus Agave; species Agave tequilana. The sequence continues at coordinate 24,338 of JAVJIF010021591.1, forward strand.
TATACTAGGATCGGGTCCTTCGGTTCAGACTAGGGCTGACTCCGTGTCCACGAATCCAAATCCAAAACAAAACAATCATATAAGGAATTCATCATACAGAATAAATACAGGAAACAAATCGAAAAAATACGACTGAAAATCTGAATACGCAACTAAGTACGTATTCCGGAAATGGGGTATTACAATCCACCCACCTTACAAAAATTGCGTCCTCGCAATTTCGTTAAGGGGTAAATTGAATACAAAAGGAACAAGGGTGGAATTTATACTAATTAAGATATGAAGCACTATAGGTAGGGCTCTCAAGTCTGAATAATATTGCTGACGTCGTGGCTGAGTAATAAGAATAATACTGCTGCTGAAGTCGTGGCTGAGTAATAAGAATAATACTGCTGATGTCGTGGCTGTGTAATAAAAAAAAACCCCGAAAATCCTGAGCATAATAAAGAAGACCGATAATTAAGAATCCCGAATGCTGTCTTCTGAAAGATAGCCAGATCAAGATCGATCTGGAGAATACCAAGCTTCATCAAGTTGGCCGAAGAGATCACATAAGAGCTTCATTCTGAACCAGCCACTACCTCTCTAGTCTAGTCATATCTTAAGATAGTATAAGGCTTCATAAAACCAAAACATAAAACCAAAACGGGGAAAGGATAGGAGAGATCAGGAATCCAAGGAAAAGATAGTCAAGGAGGGATTTGAAATCAAAGGAAAGATAGTCAAGAAATAGATAACTCTGCACTTGCAGTTGGAATGTATAACCAAGACTCATGTATTCCAGTTGCAAATCTCTTTACCATTGATTTGCCTTCTGGACGTACTGAAGAGGTTTAGAGCCTAAGCTAACCTAAGCTCTGACGAGCCTAAGTTGACCTAATGCTCTGATACCAACCTGTAACGCCCCGATTCCACGGATACGGGGACGTCACTGCGACGTATATACGTAAGTCCGAATTACCTTCCCGTATATACGCTAAGCATCAGTACAAACAAGAATCAGAGTACGGAAGCAAATGGTGCATTATACATTCCAACACATATATACAATTACAGAATTATCACCAGAGTGATTACAATATTACATGAATATCATATCACTAACATGCGCAAATGCGGGAGTACAAAGATATACAATATATGAACGGTACAAAAGGAAGCTCACATACAGGTATACCAGGAATGTACAAGCATGATAAGTATAAAAGAGTACTCACGAGTTGCTAAGAGGAAACTCGAGAGGTACAAGAGGGGTCTGGAAGGTGTGGCTCTGGACGGTCGGCTGGAGATCCACGCTACCGCTGCGCTACTCTGATCATACGCTCCTAGCTCCATGACCTGGACGTGAGAATCCAGGGGAGTCAAATGATACTCCCCGGGCGAGTGTAGAGGCAAAACCAAGTGGTGAAGCAGGGTGAGCACAATAAGGCATAAATCAAGTAGGAAATACTCAGGAGACAGATAGGCTAGAGTAGGCATGAACAGATATGGCATGATGATCATAAAACGGGAAATCATAACATCCATAAAACCGGAAATCCAAGGTAAAGCAGAGTACAAGCAAAAGTGATTGTATACGCTTAGGTCACGGTCCCATGAGACTAGTACATCGAAGGAATAATCCAAACAAGGAAACCCTCATATATATACCTTTATCTCATGCCACAGAAAATCCAAGCGTATAGAATCAGAATCGCAAATCATATGAAAGTCATACAGGAATATCTCGGAAATCATAACAGTAAATGCAGGAGTCCATAACAGGTATCAAGACAAGAACTATAACAGGAACTTATTATTATTATTACTCGTCTAACTCATATATCTAGGTATGTGTCTCGGTATCGATCCCAACTCACATACATCCATATATAAGAAAGTCGAGGGTCGTTAACGGAAGTAGATGGAGAACTGATATCTCTTCTTATAGAGGTACGTGGAAGCAATCATGTAACATATTCCCAAGCTATAAGCAAGATGTTAATCTCCACTTATAGAGGTACGTAATCAGGTAACATATTCCCAAGCTATAAGCAAGATATCATTCCGGCATCCATCACTTCCTCCCATACCCAATACAAGTTGTCCTTTTTAAGATTTATTAGCTAATTATCACTTTACGGGAAATAATGGAAAATGAACATGATCAGGAATTCAGGAGTACATCAGTACTATATAGTCAGGTCACTGCATGAAAAGCAGGAAAACAGGTCACTGATCATGAAACAGGATAATAAGTCAAGTCCCCGTAAAGATGATAATCACAAGTCAAATATATCATGCTGGGTGTAAAGTGATAGCATGACAGGGTGGTGATACTAGCAAGCAATCAAACCTGATAGGAGATTGATAATAGTCAGGGTAAGTCAGGGTACCACATAAGAGTCTTGTCAAATAGTAGCATGCCAGGTGGTCAAGTGATAACACACTAGATGTCAGGTGATATACATGTGTTAAAAGATAGCATGCAACTGACAATCTGAAGTAATGGCAAATGGTAACATGAAAGTATCCCAAAGTCCAACGACCACGAAGGGTCGGCCACGCATGGTGTATGATAAAGAAGTAAGCATATCAATAGCATGGCACAAGTACAAGATAAAGTTACCCTAATACAAACAATAGCAGGGCACGTGATAACAAATCAGAAAGCCAGAAATCAACGACCACGAAGGGTCTGCCACGCATAGTATAAAAGCAGTAAGAAATATAGACATGGAATCAAATACATGAAAATAGGAAGCGAAATACTTATCGAGAGAAGAGCGAGATTACTCGCCTAAATCACCGGAAATGCCGGAAAGTCCGAAATCCACTGAAGTCCGGGACGCGCCATAAAATATAATAAAATATAAATATTTGTGGAGGGAGAAAGAGTCAGAGAGAGAAAGAGAGGGGAAGTTTAGAGAGAGAAAGAGAGAACAGGAGAGAGAGAGAGTGCTGGTTCAGGAGAGAGAGAGAGAGATCCAAGTGAGAGAGAGAGGGAGAGATTCAAGTGAGAGAGAGAGAGAGGGGAGAACAGGGAGCAGGGAGAGAGAACCAGGGAGAAACAGAGAAGGGGGCTGCTGCCCCCCTCTGGATCCCGCACAGCACCCCCGGTTGGGGGTGCCCGGCCTGGCCGCCGGCCATGCGGCGGCGCCGGCCGCCAGCAAGGGAAGGAGGGGGCCATTGCCCCCTCAACAGCAAGGAGAAAGGGGGGCGCTGCCCCCCCTCAACAGAGGAAGAGAGAGGGGGCTTGCCCCCCTCTCTGGCCACGCACAGGGGCCCGGGTGGGCCCTGGCTGCCCGCGGCCGCCGGCGCACCGCCGGCGGCGGCCCCGAACTGGGGTGGCGCCGGCCACCCCAAGGAAAAGGAGGGGGCTGCTGCCCCCTCAACGGCCGCGCACAGGGGGCCTGAGGCCCCCTGGCCGCGCCCAGGCCGCCGGCCTCGCGCCGGCGGCGGTCTGCCCACGCCGGGGCAGCGCCGGAGGAGAGGGGGAGATCGGCGGCGATGGTGGAGGTCGGTCCCGAGGAAGAGGAAGAAAAGAATGGAAAAGAAAAGAAAAGGAAGAAAAGAAAAAGAGAGAGAGAGGATATGGGGTTCTCTCACCGGCGTTGGCCGCCGGAGGTGACCGCCGGGGAGCTCGTGGTGGCCGGTGATGGTGTCGGCCATCTCCAGGAGAAAAAGAAAAGGAAGAAGAAGAGAAAAGGGAGAAGGAGAGGAGAAAGAAAAAGAAAAGAAAAGAAAAAATAAAAGAAGGGAGAGAGTGGATGGGAGAGGAATTAATGAGGGTGAGGTGGTTGTCTCCCCACGTGGAAGGGAGTAGGTGGGGTCGGCGGGAAAAGAAAAGAAAGGAAAGGAAAGAAAGAAAGAAAAGATTAAAAAAAGAAATAATATAATAATAAGGTTGAAAATCGACTGTCTCCGAAAAATCCCCAAAAATACCCGGAGGTAGAAAACGTCATCCTGAGGAATAATATGAAATCGGTTTTCCAAAATAAAATCCCATTTTCAAACTAAAAATCCGGAAGTCAACCGCCGATACCGGTCTACACCGGGTCGGCCGGATTTTGATAAATTATGAAAAATCCCAGAAAATGTATTAAAGAATAAAATATGATTTTAAGAAGTAAAGTGAAAGCGGAATTCAGAAATTCAATCCCGATTGTAAACTAAAAATCTTGGAATCAGCTACTTACCGACTCCGATGGAATTTTCATAAAATCAATAAATCCTCAGAAAAAGTATTTAAGTGAGAAATGTGATTCTAAGAAATAAAGTCTAAAGGGCCATCTAGAAATTCCTAACCGTGTGTGAATTAAAAATCTTGGAATCGGTTATCTACCGACTCCGGTGGAAAATCCATAAATTCGTAAAATCTCCAGAAAAAGGATTTGGGTAGGAAATATTACTCTAAGAAGAAATGTCTAAAGACTCTTCGAGAAATTCCAAACAGTTGAGAATTAAAAATCCGGGAATCGGTCAGCGGCACTGGCCGACACCGGTTTTGAAGAAATTCATTTTAATTCCAGAAAAATCTAGAAAATCATAGAAATTATATTATATTGGAAAATAATATTTGAAACTGAAATCGGTCAAATCAGAATACCAGCAAGACCAAATCGAGTAATATACTAGGATCGGGTCCTTCGGTTCAGACTAGGGCTGACTCCGTGTCCACGAATCCAAATCCAAAACAAAACAATCATATAAGGAATTCATCATACAGAATAAATACAGGAAACAAATCGAAAAAATACGACTGAAAATCTGAATACGCAACTAAGTACGTATTCCGGAAATGGGGTATTACACCTTGCGTGAGTCCGAGTAGCAACCACAAAATCTGATGGATTCAAAATTTCACCACAATTTTCAAAATCAACTTCATACTCATTTTTTCAAGAAGAACCAATTGCAAAAAGTAAGTAAGATATGATTCAGACTCAAAATTTTGTTACATGGCCTATCAGTAGGTTAGACTCACTAATGAGCAAATTGATTAATGAGAACGAGGAAAGTCTTTCTTGTCAATCTTTGACCGATCCTTATGTCCCTAACTCTGCTGATTGGACCCAAGAATCAAGTCATTTTGGAAGTCCAGCTTCAATTTCATCATACCAATCTAAACTTGACCATCAACCTCTTGACATTTTGACAAGATATCCTTTTCCTAAAATTGAACTTGAGCTTGAAAGTTATCATGAACCTCATGTTAGTGATTCCATTTCACTTTTGATTCAATAATGATTCCGGTATCTTTACCAGGTTTTTTACACTATTACGGAGTCAACATTGAATCCTGTACCAGTACACCATGAAATTGAATCACCAATATCTTATGATCACACTTTATTGCGGGAAAAGTGTGTGAACATCAATTCTTTAGTTTGGACCCTATTTTTGAACCAATTTTGACTCTCATTGTTGACTCTCGACTTGATTTGAGTCAAATTCCCGACTCGGTGTCAGTTTTTACTCCTGTTCCATTTGAGTCCAAGTCTATCATCTTCCAAAATCACTCTTCATTGTTGGATAAGGATGTGGAAAAACTAACTCAGTAATTATTTTTAAAATTGGAAATTAAATGGGGATAAATTTTTAAATAAGACCATTCACTCAATCATCCTTTTACTGCGGCCATATTAGAGAGGTCTTTGGTGGGTTTCTGCAAGATCCACGATATCTTAATTGGGTAGCAACGCTTGGCCCAGTCAGATCACCACCGGAACCACCACCATGAGGTAATTTTTCTTCCCTTCCCATTTGTTTTATGTATATAGACATTCACAATGCACTGAGGACAATATATGAGATAAGTGTGGGGGAGGGTTTACTAACATAGTTAGTTCTACATTTTCTTTCTTTTACACTTCTTTTTTTAAAAAAAATCTTTTATATAAAAAAACTATTTTCTTTTCTTTTTACAAAACTTTTTGAAACAAGATAAATAGTTTTGATTTATTTTTAAGAAAAGTAAGATTATCTTAGGAATTAGGAAGACCTAAAATTATGAATTTTTAAACGAAGTCAAAATAATTGATCTTGTTTAAATTTTAGTGTAAAAAAGTAAGATTGAAAAGATAATTTGATCTTGAATATTTTGCCTTAGATTATGCACTCTACACTTACACAATTTTTAGGATGAAACAAAGACTGAAAATGCCATAAAAAATATATATATAAAATAAATAAATAAATAAATATTATGATAATAAAAATCACTTATTGAAGTTGGGTAATTATGCCTCAGGAAGCATGATTATTCACACCTAAAATGGTGGACAAAAAAAAAATAATCCCCTTTAGTTTTGTGGCCTTGTTTACTTGACTCCTTAAGTCCAAGGGATGTTTTCTCACCTGGTGCCTTAAGATCATCTGGTTTGGGGGTCACCGATTAAAGGCCACTACCCGGGTAAATAAGAAAGCCAAAAAACTAAGGGAAGAAAAATATATATATTATAATAATGTAAATAAATGGCATGAAAGTTAGAGTCGATATCCCTAAAACCTTCACTGTTCACAAAGTGCATATTTTTCTAAGAGTTTTATGAAAGATTAAAGGGTCAATTCAATTTTAAATTCTTACATTTAATTTATAACAAGATTTTACAGTTCGATTTAGTTTAAGGAAGATAAATTTCAGATTAACCTATGACCTTAGATCACTTATATTTTCGCAAAAAAATACTTCAACACTTTTCTCTATTTCAAATACGTTTTTAAAATACTAATATTTGATTTCTTTCTTTATGGATTTTGTGGGTGCAATTCACTGAAAACCCTCAGGAGACAAAACTCCTCCTCTAGGGGAAACTTAGAGTTTAACGGCTTGTTGCACATGCTCAGTGCAATCGCGTCACTTGCGAAAGTGGTATAATAATTCTTTTTTGTTTTGCTCGGGACGAGCAAAAGATAAGTGTGGGGGCTTGAATAGTCTCTAATTTTGCATAATTTTTATCACATCCGCATATTTATTTGGTATAAAATTCTGCTAATAAAGTTTTGCTTGCTTGATTCTAGGTCCATGGTGTGTAATGAAGAAGAAAACGCTAAATCACCATTTAATGGGTGATTAAAGGCCTAAAAGATAGCCATTGACCTAAGAGGCTGAATCTGTCAAAACTAGGGGCCAATTTCCAGAAACCAGGACCAGAACCTGACAGGAGATAGATGGGACAGCGCACGACTCGAAGCACCGCGCGCAGCCACCCTATGGCCGTTAGCCGCGTTTTCACGACCGTACCGGTTCGGCCGCGCCCGTACCTTAGGCCAGGGTTTGCCCCCTGGCCTCCCTTTCCCTGGTGCCTATAAATATTCCCCCTGAGGTTTTCAGAACGGAGATATATAGAGTTTAGGGTAGTTTTCTACATGTGTAGTTTAGGACAGTTTAGTTTAGGTTAGTTATTCTTCCTCCCTTATATTTTCCATTTTGTAGATCTTATAATAGGGAAGAGAGTGGTACATGTTGGAAAGCGAGAGTGCTCGTAATAGAAGATGACAATCTATGAAAGATGTTCTCTTACCTTATCTTTGTTTTCTTCTCTAACTCTTTTTACAAGTTTAGTTGAACTTTTCTCTCATGACAACTAACTACTAATCACCTACTAGTATAACTTTTTATTTGATAATCCACATGAATCTAATAACCTCTATTTGGCCTTGCTCTTGCAAGAGCCATTGATGGCTCATGATGATGGATCTAATACTCTAACTTTCTGACCACTAACAAGCTAATAATACTTTACTCCATGCTTACTTTTAGTTTTAATGGTTTAAGTGTAGCTTGCATTTGTTTGTTGAGTTGGGTTGTGATGAGTTACATATGGGTCATGCTTTGAATCGCTCTTGAACCAAGGACTAGTGATGGCCAATGATACATATAACGCAACTATCACTAAGAGGTTAGTAAGTTGGTGGAGTCATTAGTAATTAGTTGCCGTGAGTTTTCTTTCTTTTTCACTTTATTTTAGAAATATCAAAAATCATAAAAACCATTCTTTTCTATGTTTCCCACTTCTTTGTTTCCACCGTACACTTCTCTTCTTCATTCTTTGTTTTCCTTTCTTTTCATTCTTTCAAACATTAAAGAACTTTTAACATACACATGAACATACCGTGTAAGCTTCTATCGCCTCCCGTCCTTGTAGATTCGACTCGTTTTAGCCTCTATGCTATAACGGAATTATCGAGGAAGCCAAAGTACACACTTTAAATATCAATTTCAAAACATACATTTTTCGTACGCAGTTTCCCCCCGATCAGTGGGGAACCCTAGCATCCTATGATATAGGCAGTAGTTAGGATTATCGGACTTGCCGACTTCCTCAGGACGTTTAGCTTCAGGAAGCTTCAATCAATTGCTCTTGTTGAGTAACTTGAACAACAAATTGACATGCTCGTCTTTGAAGGAATACTGCTTGTTGGCGCGTGGCTGACTTAAAGAAACACCTCCCCTAGACGGCTGAGGTTTGACAGGGGATTTTATCTCTGTCGCTAATGTATCCTTGCTTTTTGATTGAAAAGATATTTCTGGCGCGTGCCTTATCGACTTTTCGGGCCGGGGCTTGTTTTCTTCTGCCCTAACCTTGGCGATAATTTCTTCGGCCTTTTCACCTTGTTAGACCAATTGCTTCCAGGTGCGGCTTTCAACAACCCCTATCTGGGTTAGGAGTGAAGTTTGTAGATTGTGACGGTATGTTTCTATCAGGGTGGCCTGGGTCATTCCGCTAGGACATCAGAGCGCCATATTTCGAAATCTCTCCACAAATATTTTGACTAACTCCCCCTTTCGCTGCTTTGTTGCCAGAAGAGTGGGCATTATAATTTTTGAGTCATCTTCAAAGAAGCGTGTCAGGAAGAGCTTTTTCAAATCGCCCTAGTTTTTTATGGAGACTTCTGGGAGTTTCCTGAACCATTCAAAGGCAATCCCTTTTAGAGTGCCGATGAACAAACGTGTCAAGATGACATCATTATCTACTAAATTTCATGTCTGAGACTTGAAGTAGTAAATGTGTTAGTTCGGTGACCCTTTGCCGTCGAAAGCCTGTAAGGTCAGAGCTTTGAACTTAGGAGGGTACGAACAAGGTCCCACTCGGTCGGATATGGCCAGACACTCCTGCTTCTTGGAGGCCTTTCCAGTTGGTAAGGGCTTCCAGACGCTGTTCCAATTAACTCATTCTTTTAAAATGAATATCCCATTCTCCTGGTTGCCTTCCTCTTTAGAGGAGGATTTAGACGATTCGGAATTATATTGCTCCTTCTCCTCGATTTGTACAGAAGATAAGCTTTCTCCTTCTTTCTGTATGCCTTTAGACTTCTTAGAAGAAGCTTTGTCGATTGACTTCCTCTTGTCTTCAAGCAATTGTGCAAGTACCCGCTTGAGGGTTTCGATAAATTCTTGTTGAGCACGAATCATATCGAATTGTTCCCTCTGGATCTGGGCTTGTTGTTCAAAGCACCTGACCGTCTCCTCAGGAGTATTTGTCATGTATGCAAAGGCTTCCTTCTCTATGGAAGAGTTCGAGGCCTACGATTCTGCAATGGCGAAGTGTGATTCACTTATTTCAATGCCCCGAGCTAGGGCACTATAGTTGATCGGGGCGGCCGCACCAGTCCGAGTGCGAGTATGCCAGTACACTCCTTCTGGTTCCGTGTCATACTCGTCGGAGCTGATCGCCGGTTGCTTTCCCCTACTTCTACTTGCCATGTTTGCAGTGACTTCAGGGTACTCCATGTCAGAGAAGGCTCCCCTTCTGTAAAAGCGACACGTCTTGGCTGATCGGGAGGTTGAGGCCTATAGTCTAAACACTGACTGTTTGCTTGCATGTGAGCTGCAACGACATTCAGAGAGCATTGCTGTGATGAGCCGTTCACAGCAACAAGATGGAGTGATCTGATTTGCACTCCTTTTCTTTGTCAAATAATCTCTTAGATCCATCGGAGGGGGATCAAAGAGATTAGCCTCAGGTTATCGAGGGCTTTTCAGCTTCTGAGATCCACCCTTACGTCAAGAATCTGAGACGCGGGGTTCAGAAATGCGGAGCTCACGTCGTGTAGAACAAGCATAGCTCTCGCGTTTTGTCTTTAAAACGTGGGTCTCGTGCCTCTGCTGAGCAGAGATGCGGACCTCACATTACTGATTGTCGTGTTTGGCTCGCGACGGTTGAGACACGTGGGCTTTCTCAATTTCACGTCTGGTTGTAGAGATGCAGGTCTTGTGTCTCTGAGAAGAAGCATAGCCCTCGCACTGCTGAATCGCATTTGGGAAGTGAAGTCTCAGAAACGTAAGCCTGTTGGGCTTTGCATTTTGGTCTCCATACGCGGACTTCGTGCGTCTGACGCAACTCAGAAAAGACGCGGGCTTGAGCCTCACGTTCTGTATCTGCTGGACAGATATTTGTTCTAGGTTCTTGCGCGTGTAGTTGATACGCGCGTCTTCTCTGTCGACGTTCAGCATTCCAGTTATGTCATACGGGTTACTGGGAACCCCCGTTAACCTGGAACTGAGGAAGAGGACGGGCATGAATAGGCTGAATATCAGTAACGCTAACCTCGTGGGTCTCGTGGGAGACGTTGATGCGGATGTTACGTGTGATGTGATTAGCCATGGAACTCTTCTTGTCAATCACATCTGAAGGGATCTCAGAACAGACTTGAGAGCAGGTCCCTGAAGAGACCTTGCGGTACTATCACGCCCTAGGGCTCTTAGAGCCGGAAGAGAGGAACTCTTCATACTTTACTTGGTCGAACTCCACAATAAGTGATTCAACCATTTTTTTTCATGTAGGTGATGTCACCTTACGCCATGACTTGCTCATCGGTAGAGAAAGTAATCTCTAGTAGAGTCACCATCTCTTCTTTGGTGGCAAAATTGAAAGGGCGTGTAAATTCTTTATTTGATTGTAAAGAAAATTACAACAGATCAATAATCTGGTTACAAGAGAGGGAAGATATTTAAGCTCAAATCTCCCCTTTATTTAATGTTAGGTTCTTGATGTGGCGATGGAAAGTGAATCTTATTTTTCATTGACTGAGTGAACGTCAAGACCTCTTGGGAATCTTCTCTTTGGATGGTGGAAAAAGTAACACGGCTTCTGTCCAACAAGAATCTCAAAGAGACCGTAAGCAAAATAAACTTGTACGCAGTAAATTGTTAGAAGAGTTGAATTTCTTTTTCTTTTTGCTGGAGATCTTGGTCCTTCTATGGCTTACAACCGAAGTTCTTCTGACTAGATTTTTCCGATCCCTCTTCCATAGCAAACTGGGCTATTTATAGAGGTTTCAGGGGGTAAAAGTGTCCCCTAAAAATACTCTATAATGGGGGTTAACTCCCTCATTACATGGGCAGTAATTGACCCAGTAATAAGGGCAGTTATAACCAAGACGCGGGCTTTGAGCCTCGCATTTTATCGCTGAAGTAATGCTTGAGAAACACAAACTCCTAGTTCTGCATTAAGCTTCAAGTGAGACGGCGGGCTTCTAACTCTGCGTCTGGGTAGGATGTCTGAGATGCAAGTTCCAAGCTCTGCATCTCGGCCACTGCAGTAAGGCAGAGACGCGGGTTTCGACCATTGCGTCTTTGCACTATAGTGGTGCTGAGACGCGGCTTTCGAGCTCTGCATCTTGATTATTATGCGGGTTTTAACATTCACGTCTTGATGCTGTGCTAGTGGCTGTGCCGCTTTGCGTCTAGAGTTTGAACTCTATTTTCTGATGACTTATCCTCAGTAATTTTTGAATAGTCTACAATATATCTGCGATCAATTTATCGGGTTATCTTTATCTACGATATTAGATCTATTTCTAGAGTGGCAGAGAACAAATAGAATATCTAGTAATCTTATTACAGACTCTTCATCGGGAATAGCTTCATGTCACATAGAGTAAGTATGAGTTCCGAACAGATATGTATTGTATTTTGGGGTCTCATCTATTTGAAAGAAGTTATCTCCATGATTCCAGCAGAATTCAAGCAATGAAAGTTTTGCCAATTCCTAAGTCAGCTCATTCATATTATCTAGAGTGAGTCAGTCTACAGAAGTTCTGGCTGATAATTATATAAAAGAGATAGTTTAGCTACACGGTATTTCAGCTATTATTATGTCGGACAGAGACAAAGGATTCAGATCGCAAATGTTAAAGTCTTTAGGGAAGTTTAAGGACTTTTCTTATATTCAGCTTATCTTATCACTCTCAGAAAGACCGGGTAGTCCAATCAGACTATTCAGAATCTTAATCATCTCCTTCTAGAAAAATTCTCTTAGTAACAGTTATCAGATCTGTATTAATGTGGCACCGTTTGATAAATTATATAGTAGGAAGTGTAGAAGATGTTTAGGCCTAGAGTTATTGATTAGTTGGTGGTGAGTATTACCCTTAGTTATTCATATCTTAATTGGTCTAATCCTCGTCCTTGTTCTTCCTGTGTTCATTTTTCCTTATCGAAATTTTAAGGACAAAATTTTTATAAGGTAGATGTAATGTAACAACCCGTTCCCAAAATACGTACTTGTTGGCCCAAAGGCCCATCACTCTAGTTCTGATAATGATTAACTCATGTAGTTATAGTACTAATGATCTTGTGTTTAAATTAGTCTCAGATATGTGATCAAGATCTTAGTAGGTGTTTAGCTTCAACAAAAGATTTCAAGTAAAGTTTTGGAGCTAGCACATGGTGATTCAAGAGCTTGTGCTTCAAGACCACATCAAATACTCAAGAGGAGTCTAACTCATTGGATCATGATTTGAACCAAGTCAAGAAGAAGAGAAGATTTCCAAAAGAAGACTTGTGTCTAGATTTGTTTTGTTAAGATTTTGTTTTTAGATAAAATATAAACGATAGATTAGTTGGTAGATTGCTCAAGTTCATATACACTTGCATAAAAGATTTATATGAGTTTTCATAAAAGAGTTTTCATTTTGAAAAAAATACCGTTTTGATTTTTGGAGTTTCATATAAACATATGTTTTAACCAAAACTATTTTAGAGCTTAATGTCAAAACATAGATATTTCATCATATATGTGCAGTGAATTATATCCATATACACTAAGCTTCAAAAGTGCTTTAAATATCTTATTTTTGTAATTGGAGAAATTTTGGAAAAATTAATTTGGAAGAATACGGTTTTTGTTTTAAGTCAAAATTTTCATAACACAAAAATAGTTCAAAATGTTTGTAATATGTTTTGATTTTTTACGAACATGTTTGTATATCATAGAATATCAATGAACTTATTTTTGTAAATTTTCAGAGAATTTATGGGATTTTAGTAATGTCAAAAAGCTAAGTTTTTAATCCCCATAATTGCCTGGACTGGCCTTCTGTCGGTCGACCAGACGATCGACCGGACAAGAAGTTAGCCGACCACTCTGGTCGACTGATGTGCACAAACGTGCATAGGTTGGACTGGTCGACTGCCAGAGAGCTTCTGCTCTCTAGAAATGGCCCGGTCGACCGGGCGGTCGACCGCTGGGCCATAACCCAGTTGGCGGTCGATCGGCCAGTCGACCGATCTTCCCAACGATCGAAAAATCGACCGTTGGCAGTCGACCAAGCGGTCGACTGACAACAGACAGATCTGCTGACTTGGCTTACAACGGCCATATTTTGGAGCCTATTTATATGGGGCTCCCATGGACTGTTTTTTACAAGATTTGAAATGGGTTTTCAAGCTAGTTATTGATACATCTTTTAGTATTTATCTCCACTTATATAAGAGCCAAAATTGTCATATCAAATGGAGAGATTTTCAAGAGTGTTTTGAAAAAGAGTTTTCTTAAGTTTTTCACCACAAATCCATCCAAGTTTTTCTCACATACACTTGAGCTTTCCATTGCTATATCTAACCTATAGGAGAGTTGTTGTGAGAGTGTTTCTTGGTGATTAAAGTGTTTAGATCAACAACTGTTCATCAATGTACTTTGAGGAGGCGGACTTGCAAGTTATCATTGTTTTGAGTCCTAGTGAGAGCTCACTGTAGAGGTGCGGCATCGGCAAACTTGCGTGCTTGCGTGTGTTTGTTCTTGCGAAAACAAGTGAGGGGACTAGTGAGTCCAAGAGTTCTAGTGCGAACTCCTTGTAAGTGTTGCGGCACCGAGTGATCCGTAGGATCGATTCTAGTAGAATTCCTTCATAGTGTTGAAGGCGGGGACGTACAGCAAGGGTGCTCGACCACGAAACAAATCTTTCGTGTTTGCGATTGCTCTCTCTATCTCTCACTTGTGCTACATCTTACTTATGCTTATTGCTCATATCTTTTATATACTTGATATATTGTGTGCTTAATTGTTATATGCTTGGGATTGTTTGCTCGCACTCGTATTCAACCAAGAGAGCCAAAGCGGCACCTCAACTCTTATCTAGAGGAATCTTGAGGAGATAGTCCAGAGCCCTTCAAGGGGAATTCGGCTATACTCTTAGGTTATACTTAGTGTGTTGTGCATAGACATTTTAGTTTGCATAAATAGTTTTAATTTCGTATTAATTTATCATTAGATTAGCTAGTCACCTATTCATCCCCTACGTGACTTCAATTGGTATCAGAGCAAAGTGCTCTTGATTTGGGTTTAACAATCTTGAGTTGAAGATCCTCATTTATAGCTAATCACAATATTTGTTTTCACACACATGGATTTCATATCGACTCTCATGTTTGACATTCTTAACATCCAAACTTGAAAAGTTAAGATGTCATTATACATCGAAGCCCTACGTATTCATGTTTATTTTGCCACTATTAAAGATGTATATTGTTTAAATGGCAAACATCTAGAACCTAATGCAAAAGCCATTCATGCTTTAAAGTCAACCCTAAATGATGAATATTTATCTAGGGTTTCTAACCTTGATTCGGCTTTTATAGTTTAGAACACTATATTCTCCATTGGCGAACAAGAATAATACTATGCGGGGAGCGACTCGGATGTTGAAAGTGAGGCTTCAAACGTATGCTACATGGTCCAAGGGGATAACCCCCTTGAGGTAAACTCTGAATCTGAGTTAGAAGAGGATGTTGATATGTCTTATGAGGAACTTGTTTCATTTTGTCAACAACTTCTTGAAAAATATGACATGCTTAAAAAGGATAATTAGAAAATGACACATAAAGTTGATCCCTTGTTAAAGAAAAAGATTCTTTTCAAAATAAATTAGAATGCATTTCAAAAGAAAACGAATTTTTGAAAAATGAGAATATTTTCTTGTCTTCTAAATTAAATGATCTTTGTGAAGGAAATACCTCTTTGATAAATAAGATTATTTTGGTGGAAAAAGAAAAGAAATCACTTTGCAAGAAAACACCACTTTGAAAAGAAAAATTGTTTTAAAAGAAAAGAAAATGTTCCTAAAAAGAAAAAGATTGTTGATCATGTATTTCATGCTACTACCATTGATAAAAATGAAATAAAATTTTTAAAAATAGAATAAATTATTTGAGCTCTACTTTGAGCAATTGTGCATTTAATCATAATAAATTGGAAACTTTATTTCAAAAGAAACAAGCTCCACACATACATGCACATCACCCATGGCACATATATGCACACTTTGCACGTCATGATCATACTCATTCTCATGTGCATAATAGAGTGTACAAACGTACGCATTGCGGCCGCAAAGACCATTTGGCAAAATTTTGTTATGATAAGGTATATTCTTTAAATTTTGCTAATAAAAATGTTTAGGTTCCGTACAATGCTAACCCCCGTGGACCCAAAAGAAAATGGGTACCAAAATCTCCACTATTTGTATTTGATGTAGGTGCGGGCTCTCACATGACGTGAGAGGGTTGGTTCCATGGTGGTGGATGTATGGACTAGATGGACACACATTTTGATGCATCGCTATCAAGGAGGTTTGGTGGGACGACCACCATATTTGGAGACTTAGAGAATAGTGTATTTGGTTTGGTAACTATCTCTAAACTCCTAATTTAGTTTACATGCTTTGATGTATATGTTTAGCATATTTTTAATATTGTGCTTCATGTGGTAAATAACTTGTTTAGATGTAGTTTTTGTCAAAGCTTGTGTATATATTTGTACAAGTAGTGAGCAACATTTGCTTCATATATGTTTACACTTCATTACTCATTTGTACTCGTTAAATGCACATGTATAACCTAGTTTTGATGATTTCCTCATTTACACTTGTTTTGTCTATCTTTGTGCATGTTTTTGCTTCATGTATATGTATTTTTGTCCAAATCTAATAAATATACATGTATACCCTTGAGTCACTTGTCTTCATGCAAATTACATTATAGACTCATTTATGTTTAGGATATGTATGTATATTGTTAGTTTTGATAAATCATACATATACCTTGAAGCTCGTTTTTAAATGAAAAATAATTTTTATGATTTTCATTTCTGTTTGATAAAAGGATATTCATATTTGTTTTGAGCCTTATTGATCATTTTCATGAAAATGCTAATTACATGATTCTTGTGCACTCATACTTCATTTTGTTTACTCATGACATTGTTTTCATGAGAATTTTTGAGCTATATAGATTTCGAAGTGTCAACTTTTGTATATTTAGTACGATTCATGAGATGTATATGATTTGGTTTCATGTTTGAAGGATCTTTAATTAGTTTTTAAAATTACTTTAACTAGTTATTTATTCTTCATTTGGTAGTGTTTTCAATTTGCAAAATATTTTCAAACTCTTATTTTTTGAAAACCCCTACCAACCCCTTTAAGGGCGGATGGATGGGCAACCATGCCTTGTGAGTCTTATTAAATATCTTTATCTGGTCATGAAAAGGGTGGATATTTATGAGTTATACACTTGATTCTCATCATATTTTCAATTGGTATCACAATTGATATTTTTTTATATATACTCATATTTTGTTTTCTATATATATATGCTTCACATTTCAAGTGATATCAATTTCTATTGGAATTTTCATTTTCATACATATATATGATTTGATTGTGCTTGATCTTTAATAATTACATGTTTAAAGCACAAATTATGTTTATGCTAAGCTTGACTTAAATCTTAATTTCAATTGGTATCTTAATTGGTACTTTATTAAGCTTATGTATTATTTTCAATTGGTATTTTGTTAATATCAAAATTTAGAATATACTTCAATTGGTATCAATATGTTTTAATTTCCAATTGGGTTTTAATTTCAATTGGTAGCACAAAAGTTTTACCTTTTATTTGGTATCAAAATTTACCATGTATTTCTATTGGTATTTCAATATAAAATACTTTACTTTTATTGGTATCAAAATTTACAAATGTTTCAATTTCAATTGGTATCAAAAATTTTCAATTTCAAATGGTATCAAAATTTGTTTAAGTAGTATCAAAATTTGTGTTAAAAATATTTTGATATGTATTGCCTATATGCAAGGGGAGCTTAACATCTCTTCTATATATAGATTCATATTGAGTGTATCTTGTATTGAAGAGCTTAACATCTCTTCTTTATGTGATGCACGTGTAAAGGGAGAGCTTCACATCTCCACTTATACATTACATATTATGCTTTATGTGAGTTAGGGTTTTGTCATCCCTTCTTCATGTAATGCATGTGTGCAGGGTGTTGGCCCAATGGCCTTCCACTCTAGTTTTGATGATGATCAACACTCATGTAGTTATGTTTACTAATATTCTTGTGTTTCTAAGTCTCAGATCATTAACAGGATATTAGGTTGGTGATTAGCTTCAACAAGATGATTAGAAGCTATTCATGATGATTCCGGTGCCAAAGCTTAAAGATCATACCTTTGCACTTGGAGAATCACGGAGTTTGGACCGAGTCTACTTGAAGATGAAGATCGTCAAGAAGACTTAGGTATCTAGTTTAGAGTTTGTGTTTTAGATCCATATTTGTAAAGCTTAGTTTAGTTGATATGCTCAAGTGCACAAAACACACACGTTTCATGATTTGGTTTTTGGTTTTCATGAATAATAGATCAAAACAAGTTTACCTTATACCTATGTATATTAGATATGTTCTAGATATACATACATGCTTTAAACTTGCTAGACAAACTTATTTGACTATCCTATTCATGTTTTGGAGAATTCTAGTTTGATAAAATACAAGTTTTGTTTTTGATAAAATTGGCAAGACACAAAATGAATTGATATGATTGATATATGTCTTGAAATTTTTATCACAAGTTTGGTTATCAAAGTAAAATGATAAAACAAGTTTTAGAAAAACATATTTTTAGAAAAACAGTTTTTATTGTGATTAAAACTATTTTTTAGATTTACTGTGAATTTATGGGATTTTTATTGAGTGAAAAGACCTATTTTCAAATCCCGTATCTGTGCAGAACTGAGGACTAGCTGACAGGCTGGTCGGTCGACCGTGACGGTCGACCGCACCAAGGGCCGGTCGACCGTTGCGGTCGACCGACGTGCACAGACGTGCACGTCTGTTAGGCACAGACACGGTCGACCGGGACGGTCGACCGAGTTGAGAGCTCTGCTCTCGGGTTTTTATCGGTCGACCGGGCCGGTCGACCGCTGTTGCCCAACGGTCATAATTCTGACCGTTGGCGGTCGACCGGACCGGTCGACCGGCAGTCTGTCAGACTGCCAACTCAGCCTAACGGCTAGTTTTGTATAGGGGCTATATAAACCCCATCTCTTTGGGGATTTTAGCCAAGTTTTTTAAGAGGAAAATTTCAGTTTTCTGAGGTGTTTAAAAGAGTTTAAAAGAGTTTTTGGGCTTTAAAACTTCTCATCTTTATTTGTTTTGGGTTTTGGAAAATCAAAGAAAACTAGGTTTTGGGATTTTGATTTGGTATTTCATTTTCTATCATATACAAGAGATTTCCCAAGTAGTTTTTCTTTGTTGCTTGTTTCCAAAACACTTGTTTTCCACACTTGAGCTATATCTTCTATCCTAAACTATTTAGGATCTTATTTTGTGGAAAAAGAAAAAGGAAAGAGGTTTGTGGTTGAAATATACCACTTGTTGTAAACCCTTGATTTCTTGAGTTGCTCCCTCTTTGGTAGAGGTGGAGATTGTTGTATTGGGTTGTTGGTTTGGATCCCTCTCGGTAGAGGTGATTGAGTTTGGTTGTAAACCTCTTCGGTAGAGGTGGTTGTTGTTGTTGTTGTTGGTTGTTGGGCCTCGGTGGAGGTTGTTGTTTGAGAGAGGAGTTCGGTACTCCTAGAGTTGTAAGAAATCCTCTTTGGTAGAGGTTCCCTTGGTGGGAGTTGAGATAGTGGAAATCCTACACGGTGGTGTAGGCGGGGATGTAGAGCAAGGTGCTCGAACCTCGAAACAAATCTTGGTGTTTGCGTATTGATCCATTGTCTCTCTAACTCTCTCTCTTATATTTGTGCAAAGCATCATATTCATATCATATCATATTTGCTTGTGTTGTGCATATTTCATATTGCCTTGCATTTATTCATATTGCTATTCATTCTTGATTGCTTGGCTTGATTGTGTGTGCACATATTTCTTATTGCTTGGATTGCTTGTGTGTGTGTGCCTAACTTGTACTCATCCAACAAGAGCTTCACATAGCGCCTCAACCCATTTCAAGGGGAATCAAGGGGAGTTAGTCCAAAGCCTCGCAAGGGGAATTCGGCTACACTTGTTGTATTGTTTTAGTTTGTGCATAATTTGCATTAGCTTCCGCATTTAGCGCACTTAGTTTGCATTTAGTTTATTAGATTAGCACTTACACCTATTCACCCCCCCTCTAGGTGTTTTTCAATTGGTATCAGAGCTAGTGCTCCTGATACTTAGGCTTAACATCCTAGGAGTGATCCATTTGCTTGCTAATCTCATTTGCATTTGTTTGTTTGCACATTCATATATAGTTTACCATGGACTTCATGACCCCTCCTAGCTTTGACCCTTCCAACATTGATGTTTGGAAGTATAGGATGTCCATGTACCTAAAGACCCTAGGTTTGCATGTCTTCCTTGCCGCCACCAAGAGATGTTATCTTGGTGATGGTAATCATATAGGGGCCAATGCACAAGCCCTAGAGGCCATTAGAAGCACTCTTTCTAAAGATTATCTCTTATGTGTTTCTAACTTTGATTCCGCCTTTGCAGTGTGGAACAAATTGACAATAACCACCACCTCCAAGCTTCAAGTGCCAAATCAACTGGAGGAATTTAGTGGAGAATCCGATTCTCAATGCTTCATGGTCCAAGGGAATGACTCCCTTGAGGTACATTCGGAACCCCACTATGATAGTGATGATTGTTCTAGTTCTTCAAATGATCATATTGATGTCCATGCTATAAATGAAGAACTTTCAATTGTTTGTGAAAAACTTATAGAAAAATATAAGATTTTGAAAAAGAAAAGTCTAGGAATTGAAAAAGAAAATAAGTGTTTACAGTCTAGACTTGATGTTGTTTTGCAAGAGAAAGAGGAGATTGCTAATGAAAGGGATTCATTAAAATCTCAACTTGGTCTTGCACTTAAAGAAAATGAGTTTTTGAAAAATAAAAATGATTGCCATGCTCTTTTGAAGAAAAATGAAAACTTGTCTTCAAAAATTGATTTTGTTTTAAAAGAGAATGTTGATTTGAAAAATAAAATTATTTCTATTTCAAATGATTTAGATGTGTGTTTAAAGAAAAACATTGTTTTGCAAAATAAGATTGATGCACATGTTTGCCATGCTAGGGTAGTATCACACACTTCACCTATTGCATGCCACACTTCTTCTTCTAAGATTAATGATGATATTTGTTTGCTTAAGAAGAAGGTTGATTGTTTGGGCTCTACTATGAGCCAATGTGCCTTGAACCACAATCGGTTGGAAACCTTGGTTCGAAAGAAACAAGTTCCATCCTTTATGCATGCACACCCTTCACGGCATACACATGCTCCTCACGGACACACCCATCACATGTATGCTCATGTGTACACATGTACACATTGTGGACGTAAGGGCCACCTTGCTAAATTTTGTTTTGATAGATTACATACTACTAATTTAGCAAAGAAATTTGTTTGGGTTAGAGAAGGGACTAACCCCCATGGACCCAACAAGATGTGGGTACCAAAGACCACCCCTCCTATTATTTTTGATGTAGGTGTGGGCTCTCACATGACGTGAGAGTGATGACACCTTGGAGTGGATGCGTTCCGGACTTCATGGAAATCAAATTGGATGCATCACTTTCAAGGGAAGATTTGGTGGAGATGACCACCATGTTTTGGAGACAAGGAGAGTTGCTTCTTCGGTTTTGGTAACAATCCTTTACTCCCATTTATTGTTTACATGCTTTCCATGTTTTAATGTTTATAGCATGTTTTTGATGTCTATGGATTAGTATGTTCATTCCATGTTTATTAGATCCTTGACATACATGTATAGTATTTGAGACACATATGCTTATATGAACCCATATTTAGTGTTCTCACTTTTGTTTAAGCTATAATGTACATCATGAATCTAATACATGTGAATTTACATAGTAATCATGTTTTAGTTTTATCATGATGACTTTTATATTTGTTTTGATGCTTCATGTTTTGAATATATGTTTAGATGTTTGTTTTCATTAAGACTAGTTATATACTTGTACATAGAGTGGGCTACAAATAAATCTATATATGTTGAGCTTGATTGCTTATTTGAACCCATTAGATGTGCTAGTATAGTCTAGTTTTGATGATTCATACATTTCAAACTTGTATTCCATTTTTGGATTTGTTTTATAATTGTGTGTTTCACTTCATGTATATGTCTATCTAGTTCAAACTAATCATATACATATACATCTTTTTGAGCCACGTGCCTTCATGAATATACATTTAGTGGACTCGTTGAGTTTTGGATATGTATGTATATTTTAGCTTGTATTAGACATCCATATGCCTTGAAGATTAAATAAGGAGTTTTATATGATTTTTCATGTTTTTGATGGAATTATGTTTTAAGGAATAATTGAGCTTAATGAAATATTTTCATGATTATGATCTTCACATATTATTTGTACACTCATATCTATTGCTCATGTTTTGTTTCTCATGAGTTATGCTTTATTGGTTAGAGTGATGATTATCATGTGAATTTCAATTTTGTTTTATTCCTTGCTTGAAGGATTTCGTGCTAGTTAACAAGTTTTCCATTTAACTAGTTGCGGTGTTCTTCATTTTGGTAGTGATTTTCAAACAAAACTACATTTTCAAATCTATCTTTGAAAACCCCTACCTTTCAAAGGGCGGTAGGATGGGAGATCATGTTCATGTATGCCCTAAATTGAAAATCTTTAAAACTTGAATTATGATTGGGTGGTAGAGAATATGATGTATACACTTGAACTTATTGTTATGTCAATTGGTATCATTGAACTCTTTCAATTGGTATCATTTTGATCTTCTTGTATACTCATATATGCTTAGTATGTATGTATTCTTTAAATTTCAAGTATATCAATTTCTATTGGTATCTATTTTTCATACATATATATGTTTGTGTTTATGCTAGTGCTTGAGTTTCAATTTTGTTTAAATTGATTACTTTTAAATTGTTATCAAGACTATGCATGTCTTTAGTTTGTTTTTCATAAAGGGGGAGAAAATTTGATTTTGTATTTCAATTGGTATTTGTACTCCCACTGTTTATATATTTTCAAAATGAAATATATTCTTACAATTGGTATCAAAATTTGTGTTTAGACATTCAAAATTTGTTATGTTGTTTTACAATTGTAATTTGTTATGTTTAATTACAATTGGTATTTTCAAAATTTTGTTTAAAGAAAATATTCAAAGTTTTGATTTGTATTTCCTATATGCAAGGAGAGCTTAACATCTCTCTTACATATAGATTCATGTTGAGTATATTATAAATTGAGGAGCTTGACAATTCTTCTTTATATGATATACGTGTGTAGGGGGAGCTTCACATCTCCTCTTATGCATTACATAATATGTGTTATGTGAATTGGGGCTTGTCATCCTTTCTTCATGTAATGCATATGTGTAGGGAAGCTAACTTAGCGTCTTCCTCTTCATGAATGTGTATAGCATATAACATATATTGATTCTTGTTTATTGGTATCAAGATGCTTCATTGACATATTTTTAATTGATATCATGTTTGTAGTCACCCCTTATTGATTTTGTTTTTTTGTTTTAGACAAAAAGGGAGAGAACATTGTTTGCATTGTTTTGATTGACAAAAAGGGGGAGAAAGATTTTTTACCCCTCATTTTATCTATGGTTTTGATTGTTTACCTCTTTGTTGATGATTGACAAAAAGGGGGAGAAGTATTTGAGTTTTATATGCATGCTTATGTTTATGCATATATTATGTTTTAATCTCAAGAATCTCAAGAATATTAAGTTTAATTGATTTATAGAGTTTGCTTTGTAATTGGTATCTAGAGCTTATTTTATTTTAAATATTCCATTTGATATCTAGAACCATTTATTGTTTATGCATACGCATGTTTCATGTTTAATATTCATTGCATATATTTATTGTTTATCCCTATGCATGAGTTAAGGGGGAGCTTCCTTGAAGCTTATCTTTAATCCATGCATATATAACTCCATGAGTTTTGTCATCATCAAAAAGGGGGAGATTGTTGGCCCAATGGCCTTCCACTCTAGTTTTGATGATGATCAACACTCATGTAGTTATGTTTACTAATATTCTTGTGTTTCTAAGTCTCAGATCATTAACAGGATATTAGGTTGGTGATTAGCTTCAACAAGATGATTAGAAGCTATTCATGATGATTCCGGTGCCAAAGCTTAAAGATCATACCTTTGCACTTGGAGAATCACGGAGTTTGGACCGAGTCTACTTGAAGATGAAGATCGTCAAGAAGACTTAGGTATCTAGTTTAGAGTTTGTGTTTTAGATCCATATTTGTAAAGCTTAGTTTAGTTGATATGCTCAAGTGCACAAAACACACACGTTTCATGATTTGGTTTTTGGTTTTCATGAATAATAGATCAAAACAAGTTTACCTTATACCTATGTATATTAGATATGTTCTAGATATACATACATGCTTTAAACTTGCTAGACAAACTTATTTTGACTATCCTATTCATGTTTTGGAAATTCTAGTTTGATAAAATACAAGTTTTGTTTTTGATAAAATTGGCAAGACACAAAAATGAATTGATATGATTGATATATGTCTTGAAATTTTTATCACAAGTTTGGTTATCAAAGTAAAATGATAAAACAAGTTTTAGAAAAACATATTTTTAGAAAAACAGTTTTTATTGTGATTAAAACTATTTTTTTAGATTTACTGTGAATTTATGGGATTTTTATGAGTGAAAAGACCTATTTTCAAATCCCGTATCTGTGCAGAACTGAGGACTGGCTGACAGGCTGGTCGGTCGACCGTGACGGTCGACCGCACCAAGGGCCGGTCGACCGTTGCGGTCGACCGACGTGCACAGACGTGCACGTCTGTTAGGCACAGACACGGTCGACCGGGACGGTCGACCGAGTTGAGAGCTCTGCTCTCGGGTTTTATCGGTCGACCGGGCCGGTCGACCGCTGTTGCCCAACGGTCATAATTCTGACCGTTGGCGGTCGACCGGACCGGTCGACGGCAGTCTGTCAGACTGCCAACTCAGCCTAACGGCTAGTTTTGTATAGGGGCTATATAAACCCCATCTCTTTGGGGATTTTAGCCAAGTTTTTTAAGAGGAAAATTTCAGTTTTCTGAGGTGTTTAAAGAGTTTAAAAGAGTTTTTGGGCTTTAAACTTCTCATCTTTATTTGTTTTGGGTTTTTGGAAATCAAAGAAAACTAGGTTTTGGGATTTTGATTTGGTATTTCATTTTCTATCATATACAAGAGATTTCCCAAGTAGTTTTTCTTTGTTGCTTGTTTCCAAAAACACTTGTTTTCCACACTTGAGCTATATCTTCTATCCTAAACTATTTAGGATCTTGTTTTGTGGAAAAAGAAAAAGGAAAGAGGTTTGTGGTTGAAATATACCACTTGTTGTAAACCCTTGATTTCTTGAGTTGCTCCCTCTTTGGTAGAGGTGGAGATTGTTGTATTGGGTTGTTGGTTTGGATCCCTCTTCGGTAGAGGTGATTGAGTTTGGTTGTAACCTCTTCGGTAGAGGTGGTTGTTGTTGTTGTTGTTGGTTGTTGGGCCTCGGTGGAGGTTGTTGTTTGAGAGAGGAGTTCGGTACTCCTAGAGTTGTAAGAAATCCTCTTTGGTAGAGGTTCCCTTGGTGGGAGTTGAGATAGTGGAAATCCTACACGGTGGTGTAGGCGGGGATGTAGAGCAAGGTGCTCGAACTCGAAACAAATCTTGGTGTTTGCGTATTGATCCATTGTCTCTCTAACTCTCTCTCTTATATTTGTGCAAAGCATCATATTCATATCATATCATATTTGCTTGTGTTGTGCATATTTCATATTGCCTTGCATTTATTCATATTGCTATTCATTCTTGATTGCTTGGCTTGATTGTGTGTGCACATATTTCTTATTGCTTGGATTGCTTGTGTGTGTGTGCCTAACTTGTACTCATCCAACAAGAGCTTCACATAGCGCCTCAACCCATTTCAAGGGGAATCAAGGGAGTTAGTCCAAGCCTCGCAAGGGGAATTCGGCTACACTTGTTGTATTGTATTAGTTTGTGCATAATTTGCATTAGCTTCCGCATTTAGCGCACTTAGTTTGCATTTAGTTTATTAGATTAGCACTTACACCTATTCACCCCCCCTCTAGGTGTTTTTCAATTGGTATCAGAGCTAGTGCTCCTGATACTTAGGCTTAACATCCTAGGAGTGATCCATTTGCTTGCTAATCTCATTTGCATTTGTTTGTTTGCACATTCATATATAGTTTACCATGGACTTCATGACCCCTCCTAGCTTTGACCCTTCCAACATTGATGTTTGGAAGTATAGGATGTCCATGTACCTAAAGACCCTAGGTTTGCATGTCTTCCTTGCCGCCACCAAGAGATGTTATCTTGGTGATGGTAATCATATAGGGGCCAATGCACAAGCCCTAGAGGCCATTAGAAGCACTCTTTCTAAAGATTATCTCTTATGTGTTTCTAACTTTGATTCCGCCTTTGCAGTGTGGAACAAATTGACAATAACCACCACCTCCAAGCTTCAAGTGCCAAATCAACTGGAGGAATTTAGTGGAGAATCCGATTCTCAATGCTTCATGGTCCAAGGGAATGACTCCCTTGAGGTACATTCGGAACCCCACTATGATAGTGATGATTGTTCTAGTTCTTCAAATGATCATATTGATGTCCATGCTATAAATGAAGAACTTTCAATTGTTTGTGAAAAACTTATAGAAAAATATAAGATTTTGAAAAAGAAAAGTCTAGGAATTGAAAAAGAAAATAAGTGTTTACAGTCTAGACTTGATGTTGTTTTGCAAGAGAAAGAGGAGATTGCTAATGAAAGGGATTCATTAAAATCTCAACTTGGTCTTGCACTTAAAGAAAATGAGTTTTTGAAAAATAAAAATGATTGCCATGCTCTTTTGAAGAAAAATGAAAACTTGTCTTCAAAAATTGATTTTGTTTTAAAAGAGAATGTTGATTTGAAAAATAAAATTATTTCTATTTCAAATGATTTAGATGTGTGTTTAAAGAAAAACATTGTTTTGCAAAATAAGATTGATGCACATGTTTGCCATGCTAGGGTAGTATCACACACTTCACCTATTGCATGCCACACTTCTTCTTCTAAGATTAATGATGATATTTGTTTGCTTAAGAAGAAGGTTGATTGTTTGGGCTCTACTATGAGCCAATGTGCCTTGAACCACAATCGGTTGGAAACCTTGGTTCGAAAGAAACAAGTTCCATCCTTTATGCATGCACACCCTTCACGGCATACACATGCTCCTCACGGACACACCCATCACATGTATGCTCATGTGTACACATGTACACATTGTGGACGTAAGGGCCACCTTGCTAAATTTGTTTTGATAGATTACATACTACTAATTTAGCAAAGAAATTTGTTTGGGTTAGAGAAGGGACTAACCCCCATGGACCCAACAAGATGTGGGTACCAAAGACCACCCCTCCTATTATTTTTGATGTAGGTGTGGGCTCTCACATGACGTGAGAGTGATGACACCTTGGAGTGGATGCGTTCCGGACTTCATGGAAATCAAATTGGATGCATCACTTTCAAGGGAAGATTTGGTGGAGATGACCACCATGTTTTGGAGACAAGGAGAGTTGCTTCTTCGGTTTTGGTAACAATCCTTTACTCCCATTTATTGTTTACATGCTTTCCATGTTTTAATGTTTATAGCATGTTTTTGATGTCTATGGATTAGTATGTTCATTCCATGTTTATTAGATCCTTGACATACATGTATAGTATTTGAGACACATATGCTTATATGAACCCATATTTAGTGTTCTCACTTTGTTTAAGCTATAATGTACATCATGAATCTAATACATGTGAATTTACATAGTAATCATGTTTTACTTTTATCATGATGACTTTTATATTTGTTTTGATACTTCATGTTTTGAATATATGTTTAGATGTTTGTTTTCATTAAGACTAGTTATATACTTGTACATAGAGTGGGCTACAAATAAATCTATATATGTTGAGCTTGATTGCTTATTTGAACCATTAGATGTGCTAGTATAGTCTAGTTTTGATGATTCATACATTTCAAACTTGTATTCCATTTTTGGATTTGTTTTATAATTGTGTGTTTCACTTCATGTATATGTCTATCTAGTTCAAACTAATCTTATACATATACATCTTTTTGAGCCACGTGCCTTCATGAATATACATTTAGTGGACTCGTTGAGTTTTGGATATGTATGTATATTTTAGCTTGTATTAGACATCCATATGCCTTGAAGATTAAATAAGGAGTTTTATATGATTTTTCATGTTTTTGATGGAATTATGTTTTAAGGAATAATTGAGCTTAATGAAATATTTTTCATGATTATGATCTTCACATATTATTTGTACACTCATATCTATTGCTCATGTTTTGTTTCTCATGAGTTATGCTTTATTGGTTAGAGTGATGATTATCATGTGAATTTCAATTTTGTTTTATTCCTTGCTTGAAGGATTTCGTGCTAGTTAACAAGTTTTCCATTTAACTAGTTGCGGTGTTCTTCATTTTGGTAGTGATTTTCAAACAAAACTACATTTTCAAATCTATCTTTGAAAACCCCTACCTTTCAAAGGGCGGTAGGATGGGAGATCATGTTCATGTATGCCCTAAATTGAAAATCTTTAAAACTTGAATTATGATTGGGTGGTAGAGAATATGATGTATACACTTGAACTTATTGTTATGTCAATTGGTATCATTGAACTCTTTCAATTGGTATCATTTTGATCTTCTTGTATACTCATATATGCTTAGTATGTATGTATTCTTTAAATTTCAAGTATATCAATTTCTATTGGTATCTATTTTTCATACATATATATGTTTGTGTTTATGCTAGTGCTTGAGTTTCAATTTTGTTTAAATTGATTACTTTTAAATTGTTATCAAGACTATGCATGTCTTTAGTTTGTTTTTCATAAAGGGGGAGAAAATTTGATTTTGTATTTCAATTGGTATTTGTACTCCCACTGTTTATATATTTTCAAAATGAAATATATTCTTACAATTGGTATCAAAATTTGTGTTTAGACATTCAAAATTTGTTATGTTTTTTACAATTGGTAATTTGTTATGTTTAATTACAATTGGTATTTTCAAAATTTGTTTAAAGAAAATATTCAAAGTTTTGATTTGTATTTCCTATATGCAAGGAGAGCTTAACATCTCTCTTACATATAGATTCATGTTGAGTATATTATAAATTGAGGAGCTTGACAACTCTTCTTTATATGATATACGTGTGTAGGGGGAGCTTCACATCTCCTCTTATGCATTACATAATATGTGTTATGTGAATTGGGGCTTGTCATCCTTTCTTCATGTAATGCATATGTGTAGGGAAGCTAACTTAGCGTCTTCCTCTTCATGAATGTGTATAGCATATAACATATATTGATTCTTGTTTATTGTATCAAGATGCTCCATTGACATATTTTTAATTGATATCATGTTTGTAGTCACCCCTTATTGATTTTGTTTTTTTGTTTTAGACAAAAGGGGGAGAACATTGTTTGCATTGTTTTGATTGACAAAAAGGGGGAGAAAGATTTTTTACCCCTCATTTTATCTATGGTTTTGATTGTTTACCCCTTTGTTGATGATTGACAAAAGGGGGAGAAGTATTTGAGTTTTATATGCATGCTTATGTTTATGCATATATTATGTTTTAATCTCAAGAATCTCAAGAATATTAAGTTTAATTGATTTATAGAGTTTGCTTTGTAATTGGTATCTAGAGCTTATTTTGTTTTGAATATTCCATTTGATATCTAGAACCATTTATTGTTTATGCATACGCATGTTTCATGTTTAATATTCATTGCATATATTTATTGTTTATCCCTATGCATGAGTTAAGGGGGAGCTTCCTTGAAGCTTATCTTTAATCCATGCATATATAACTCCATGAGTTTTGTCATCATCAAAAAGGGGAGATTGTTGGCCCAATGGCCTTCCACTCTAGTTTTGATGATGATCAACACTCATGTAGTTATGTTTACTAATATTCTTGTTTTCTAAGTCTCAGATCATTAACAGGATATTAGGTTGGTGATTAGCTTCAACAAGATGATTAGAAGCTATTCATGATGATTCCGGTGCCAAAGCTTAAAGATCATACTTTGCACTTGGAGAATCACGGAGTTTGGACCGAGTCTACTTGAAGATGAAGATCGTCAAGAAGACTTAGGTATCTAGTTTAGAGTTTGTGTTTTAGATCCATATTTGTAAAGCTTAGTTTAGTTGATATGCTCAAGTGCACAAAACACACACGTTTCATGATTTGGTTTTTGGTTTTCATGAATAATAGATCAAAACAAGTTTACCTTATACCTATGTATATTAGATATGTTTCTAGATATACATACATGCTTTAAACTTGCTAGACAAACTTATTTTGACTATCCTATTCATGTTTTGGAAAATTCTAGTTTGATAAAATACAAGTTTTGTTTTTGATAAAATTGGCAAGACACAAAAATGAATTGATATGATTGATATATGTCTTGAAATTTTTATCACAAGTTTGGTTATCAAAGTAAAATGATAAAACAAGTTTTAGAAAAACATATTTTTAGAAAAACAGTTTTTATTGTGATTAAACTATTTTTTAGATTTACTGTGAATTTATGGGATTTTTATTGAGTGAAAAGACCTATTTTCAAATCCCGTATCTGTGCAGAACTGAGGACTGGCTGACAGGCTGGTCGGTCGACCGTGACGGTCGACCGCACCAAGGGCCGGTCGACCGTTGCGGTCGACCGACGTGCACAGACGTGCACGTCTGTTAGGCACAGACACGGTCGACCGGGACGGTCGACCGAGTTGAGAGCTCTGCTCTCGGGTTTTATCGGTCGACCGGGCCGGTCGACCGCTGTTGCCCAACGGTCATAATTCTGACCGTTGGCGGTCGACCGGACCGGTCGACCGGCAGTCTGTCAGACTGCCAACTCAGCCTAACGGCTAGTTTTGTATAGGGGCTATATAAACCCCATCTCTTTGGGGATTTTAGCCAAGTTTTTTAAGAGGAAAAAATTTCAGTTTCTGAGGTGTTTAAAAGAGTTAAAAAGAGTTTTTTGGGCTTTAAAACTTCTCATCTTTATTTGTTTTGGGTTTTTGGAAAATCAAAGAAAACTAGGTTTTGGGATTTTGATTTGGTATTTCATTTTCTATCATATACAAGAGATTTCCCAAGTAGTTTTTCTTTGTTGCTTGTTTCCAAAAAACTTGTTTTCCACACTTGAGCTATATCTTCTATCCTAAACTATTTAGGATCTTGTTTTGTGGAAAAAGAAAAAGGAAAGAGGTTTGTGGTTGAAATATACCATTGTTGTAAACCCTTGATTTCTTGAGTGCTCCCTCTTTGGTAGAGGTGGAGATTGTTGTATTGGGTTGTTGGTTGGATCCCTCTTCGGTAGAGGTGATGAGTTTGGTTGTAAACCTCTTCGGTAGAGGTGGTTGTTGTTGTTGTTGTTGGTTGTTGGGCCTCGGTGGAGGTGTTGTTTGAGAGAGGAGTTCGGTACTCCTAGAGTTGTAAGAAATCCTCTTGGTAGAGGTTCCTTGGTGGGAGTTGAGATAGTGGAAATCCTACACGGTGGTGTAGGCGGGGATGTAGAGCAAGTGCTCGAACCTCGAAACAAATCTTGGTGTTTGCGTATTGATCCATTGTCTCTCTAAACTCTCTCTCTTATATTTGTGCCAAGCATCATATTCATATCATATCATTTTGCTTGTGTTGTGCATATTTCATATTGCCTTGCATTATTCATATTGCTATTCATTCTTGATTGCTTGGCTTGATTGTGTGTGCACATATTTCTTATTGCTTGGATTGCTTGTGTGTGTGTGCCTAACTTGTACTCATCCAACAAGAGCTTCACATAGCGCCTCAACCCATTTCAAGGGAATCAAGGGAGTTAGTCCAGAGCCTCGCAAGGGGAATTCGGCTACACTTGTTGTATTGTATTAGTTTGTGCATATTTGCATTAGCTTCCGCATTTAGCGCACTTAGTTTGCATTTAGTTTATAGATTAGCACTTACACCATTCACCCCTCCCTCTAGGTGTTTTTCAATTGGTATCAGAGCTAGTGCTCCTGATACTTAGGCTTAACATCCTAGGAGTGATCCATTTGCTTGCTAATCTCATTTGCATTTGTTTGTTTGCACATTCATATATAGTTTACCATGGACTTCATGACCCTCCTAGCTTTGACCCTTCCAACATTGATGTTTGGAAGTATAGGATGTCCTGTACCTAAAGACCCTAGGTTTGCATGTCTTCCTTGCCGCCACCAAGAGATGTTATCTTGGTGATGGTAATCATATAGGGGCCAATGCACAAGCCCTAGAGGCCATTAGAAGCACTCTTCCTAAAGATTATCTCTTATGTGTTCTAACTTTGATTCCGCCTTTGCAGTGTGGAACAAATTGACAACAACCACCACCTCCAAGCTTCAAGTGCCAAATCAACCGGAGGAATTTAGTGGAGAATCCGATTCTCAATGCTTCATGTCCAAGGGAATGACTCCCTTGAGGTACATTCAGAACCCCACTATGATAGTGATGATTGTTCTAGTTCTTCAAATGATCATATTGATGTCCATGCTATAAATGAAGAACTTTCAATTGTTTGTGAAAAACTTATAGAAAAATATAAGATTTTGAAAAAGAAAAGTCTAGGAATTGAAAAAGAAAATAAGTGTTTACAGTCTAGACTTGATGTTGTTTTGCAAGAGAAAGAGGAGATTGCTAATGAAGGGGATTCATTAAAATCTCAACTTGGTCTTGCACTTAAAGAAAATGAGTTTTTGAAAAATAAAATGATTGCCATGCTCTTGAAGAAAAATGAAAAACTTGTCTTCAAAAATTGATTTTGTTTTAAAAGAGAATGTTGATTTGAAAAATAAAATTATTTCTATTTCAAATGATTTAGATGTGTGTTTTAAAGAAAAACATTGTTTTGCAAAATAAGATTGATGCACATGTTTGCCATGCTAGGGTAGTATCACACACTTCACCTATTGCATGCCACACTTCTTCTTCTAAGATTAATGATGATATTGTTTGCTTAAGAAGAAGGTTGATTGTTTGGGCTCTACTATGAGCCAATGTGCTTGAACCACAATCGGTTGGAAACCTTGGTTCGAAAGAAAACAAGTTCCATCCTTTATGCATGCACACCCTTCACGGCAACACATGCTCCTCACGGACACACCCATCACATGTATGCTCATGTGTACACATGTACACATTGTGGACGTAAGGGCCACCTTGCTAAATTTTGTTTTGATAGATTACATACTACTAATTTAGCAAAGGAAATTTGTTTGGGTGAGAGAAGGGACTAACCCCCATGGACCCAACAAGATGTGGGTACCAAAGACCACCCCTCCTATTATTTTTGATGTAGGTGTGGGCTCTCACATGACGAGTGAGAGTGATGACACCTTGGAGTGGATGCGTTCCGGACTTCATGGAAATCAATTGGATGCATCACTTTCAAGGGAAGATTGGTGGAGATGACCACCATGTTTTGGAGACAAGGAGAGTTGCTTCTTCGGTTTTGGTAACAATCCTTTACTCCCATTTATTGTTTACATGCTTTCCATGTTTTAATGTTTATAGCATGTTTTTGATGTCTATGGATTAGTAGTTCATTCCATGTTTATTAGATCCTTGACATACATGTATAGTATTTGAGACACATATGCTTTATGAACCCATATTAGTGTTCTCACTTTTGTTTAAGCTATAATGTACATCATGAATCTAATACATGGAATTTACATAGTAATATGTTTTACTTTTATCATGATGACTTTATATTTGTTTTGATGCTTCATTTTTGAATATATGTTTAGATGTTTGTTTTCATTAAGACTAGTTATATACTTGTACATAGAGTGGGCTACAAATAAATCTATATATGTTGAGCTTGATTGCTTATTTGAACCCATTAGATGTGCTAGTATAGTCTAGTTTTGATGATTCATACATTTCAAACTTGTATTCCATTTTTTGGATTTGTTTTAT
>JAVJIF010021592.1:0-86331 GCA_038442645.1 Agave tequilana
CAAAACACTAATCTTCATGGTATATGTATGATTAATCCAATCCTAACAATACACATACATATCCCAAATCTTAAAAGAGTCTATTAATGATGTTTGCATGAAGGCAAGAGACTCACGGGTATACATGTATATTTATTAGATTTGAATAAAGAATACATATACATGAAGTAAAGCATAAAGTAGGTAAAACATGTATAAAAGAGAATCATCAAAACTAGTTTATACATATGCATATAGTGGATACAAATGAGCATGAAGTTCAATGATATATGAATCAATTGTAATTCACTATTTGTATATGTATACATGCAAGTTTTGATAAAATCTACATTTAAACTAGTTCATACCACATGAAGCACAATAAATCATAAAACATGAACATGCTATGAATATTAGGAATGAACAAGCATGAACATAAAAAGTAAGAGTTTAGAGATTGTTACCAACTCCAAAGCTCCTAACATGGTGGTTGTCCCACCAAAGCTCCTTGATAGTGATGCATCCCAAAAGTATGTCCATCATATCCAAGTGCATCCACTACCAAGGCACCAATCCTCTCACGTCTTATGAGAGCCCTCACCTACATCAAAAGCAAATGGTGGGGATTTTGGTACCCATATTTTCTTGGGTCCTTTGGGGTTAGTCTTGTTGTAAGGGACCCAAAAATTCTTTTTCTTAGCAAAATTAAAATGATCTAATCTATCATAACAATATTTTGCTAAATGGCCTTTGCGGCCACAATGTGTACATACGTACACCTTAGTATGCTTATGTGTAGGAGTGTGATCATGTTGTGTAACATAAGCATATGCATGGTTATGGTGTGCATGAATGTGTGGAGTTTGTTTCTTTGAAAACATTGACTCCAACCTAGAATGATTAAAAGCAGAAGAGTTCAAAGATGAACTCAAACCATCCATTTTATTTTTCAAATCTTTAATCTCATTAGTGGTGGCATGAAAAGCATGATGAGATAAAGAATCATTTTTCTTTTTCTTTCGTGAAACAAAATCTTTTTCTTTTTCACAAATTTTTCTTTTCAAAGATTTATTTTCTTGAAAAACAACTTCTTTTTGTTTTTCCACCAAATCAACTTTATTTTTCAAAATAGTGTTTCCTCACATAAATCATTCAATTTTGCAAGCAAGGAAATATTCTCATTTTTCAAATCTTTATTTTCTTTTTCTAAGCATGCCATTTTATTTTCTAATGAATCTTTTCATTAAGCATGGCATCAAAATTCTTTTTCAAAATTTTGTTATCTTTTTCTAAACATGCAATGTTAGATCTAAATGTATCATGTTCTACATGCTTGCAAGCAATGTTCTTTTTCAAATTATTATTCTTCTTTTTAAGCATGTCATATTTTTCAAGCACAAGATGACAAAAGATAGTAAGCTCATCATATGACATGTCTTCATCATCGGATTCGGAGTTTACCTCAAGGGGGTTATCCCCTTGGACCATGTAGCACGCGTTGGAGGTGTCGCTTCCAACGTCCGAATCACTCCCCGCATAGTATAGATCTTTTTCGCCAAGGGAGGTGATGATGTTCCATACTACAAAAGCCGATTCAACATTAGAAACCCTAGATAAATAATCATCATTTAGGGTTGACTTGATAGCATGAAGGGGTTTTGTATTAGCCTCAAAATTCTTACCATTTAAACAATATGAATCATTAGATACGGCAAGATAAACATGAATGCCTAAGGCCTTGAGGTACAATGACATCTTAACCTTCCAAATTTAGATGTTAAGGATGTCAAAGGTGGGTGGTGACATGAAGTCCATGGTGTGTGTACAAATCTTGTGATTAGCCTATAAATGAGGATCTTTAACTCTAGGTTGTTAGACCCAAATGAGAGTACCAAGCTCTGATACCAATTGTAAGTTCACCTAGAGGGGGGTGAATAGGTGATGGCTAATCTAATGGTCAATTAATGCCAAATAATGTGGAAGCTAAAACATTATGACCTAATAAAATCTTTTACACTAAACACTATGTATAACACAAGAGTGTTGCCGAATTCCCCGTGAAGGGCTCTGGACAAACTCCTCTAGATTCCCCTTGAATGGGTTGAGGTGCCGCGTTGGCTCTCTTGGTTGAATACAAGTGTTAGCAACAATCCCACGCAAGTATATAACAATATGAGCACAATATATCAAGCATGTAAATGTAAAGACAATAATTGAATGCAAGATATAAAGGGGATAGAGAGAGAGAGAGAGTGAGCAATCGCAAACACAAAGGGTTTGTTTCGAGGTTCGAGCACACTTGCTCTACATCCCTGCCTTCGACACACGAAGGATTTCCACTATGCAAGATCCCAATGGATCTCTCCTCGGTGCCGCAACACCTACAGCCCTCGGACTCTCTAGTCCCTTACACACCGCAAGCCCACTGGCTCGCCGAGGCCGCACCTCAATCAACAAGAGTTCGCACCCGAACCCTAAACAACCACGAGCACACTTGCCCGTCTCCTCAAAGAACAAATGAAGTCTTTGGCGATCACAACACTTTGATCACCTAAAAACAATCTCACTTCAACACACCTATAGGATGAATAATCAATGGATAGCTCAAGTGTGGTGTGAGAAAAACAAGGATGAGAGTGGTGGAGGAAAACTCAAAGAATCACTTTAACACTCTTGATAAAATCTTCCCTTAGATAGGAAATATTTGCACTCAAATTTGTGGAGAAAACCCTTTAAAAGAATGGGAAAAACTGGCTCAAAGCTCTCCTAAAATCTTATGTGAAAACAGTCCACAAACCCCCAAATATATAGGCTGTCAAAAACTAGCCGTTGGGGCTTTGTCAGAACTGCCGGTCGACCCGTGCGGTCGACCGCCAACGGTCGGATTTCTGACCGTTGGAGCCACGGTCGACCGCTTGGGTCGACCGACCCACTGGAGCTGAGAGTCTAACTCTCTGTCGGTCGAACCGTACGGTCGGGCGAACTTTCTAGAGAGCTCTGCTCTCTGGAGCGGTCGACCCATACGGTCGGCCGTCCTCCAGTGCACAAAGGCGTGCACATCTGTGCACGTCGGTCGACCGGTCCGGTCGGCCGACTTCAGGATTAGTCGACTTATAAAGGCTACTAGTCGACTTATCCGAAGCCTGAAACAGTTTTCTGGGATTTAAAAAGTTAGTCTTTTTGGCTCAAATAAAATCCCATAAAATACTTAAAAATCTACAAAAATAGTTTAACCAATATACTTTGATATACAAACATGCTTGCACAAAATCAAGGCATGTTATAAAAGATTGGACTATTTTTGTAACTTGGAAATATTTGGCTCATGATAAAAACTGTTTTTTCAAAACAATATTTTTCCAAAACATGTTTTTCCAAATCTTCATCAAATACAAAAACAAGATATACTTTTAAAGCATAGTGTGTATGGATATGATCCACTACACAATCAAGATGAAATATCTATGTTTTTGACATTAAGCTCTAAATAAGGTTTTGGTTGAAACATATAACTTTGAATACCAAAAACCAAAAACTATGTTTTTCCAAAATGAAAGTCTTTTCTAAACTGAAAATTCTTTTATGAAAAGACAACTAAATCAAGAGTGTGTGTGTGTACTTGAGCAATCCACCAACTATCTATTCTTTACATTTTACTCTAAAATAAAAACAAAATCTTATACCTAGACACAAGTCTTCATCTTCTTGAAGTCTCCACTTGAAGGCTTCTCATCTTCTTGACTTGGTCCAAGCTTGATCCAAAAGTTCCTTGGATCACACCGTGCTAGCTCCAAATCTTGACATTTTATCCTTTGTTGAGCTATGCACCTACTAAGATCTTGATAATGAATCTGTCACTAATTAAACACAAGATCATTAGTAAACATAACTTCATGAGTTGATCATCATCAAAACTAGGGTGATAGGCCTTTGGGCCAACATGTCATACTTGACACCTGCACCTGACACACAGTATATGATATGCTTTCATGTGGTACAAATACCTGGACCTGACATCATGAATCTTGACCAGACACTACCACCCCTGATGCCTGTATTATATGACATATTCATGACTATCACTTTTACGGGGACTTGGCATGACTATTATATTATTACTAGATATTTTGTACTCCTGTACTCCTGTATACTTGAACCCCTGAAATAAGGATGCTCCTGACATTACCCCTGATATTATACTCCTGTTGACCCCTGTAATAGGATAACCATGGATATTGTACATTTGTGAATACCCTGTGAACATTATTATTTAAGACTCTGTTATATTTAAACAACTTACACCGGGATGGGGGAAATTGATGGGTATCGATATAGCTTCTGTGTTTATGGTGGCCATACATATGTTGTACAACTATTCCTGTTGGATTCGACCTGGGGGCCACCAGGCGTTTTCGAGGGGTGTACTGGCACCCCTACCCCCTTGCCTGCCTACCAGGTGTGCTATAATCCCCTGGGTATATCCTGTGGGGAACGGTGACACTCTATTCCTGTTTGGGCGTATACTAAGACTTTCGGGCATATAGTAAGTCCCGGTGCCTAGAGGTACGTTCCGGCTCAGTACCGGATACTCCTGGACCGTTGTCCCGGGCATGCACGGGACCTATTCTAAACATGATTCGTCGTTCCCCATCAATTTTCAATAACCAACCTCGCTCGGCTTGTATGCAGAAGTATATGGCACCGGTCATATACCGAAACATACAAATTGAACGAGTCTTAATAATAACTTGATAATTGACTTCAGGCTACATGAATTTTAGTGTCATTTCCATACTTGTTATTTATTGTAGTTACTCGTTACTTGATAATTTGATTACATGATATTTGATCTGCTGCACTTGCTTTTATTTCATGCCACATAAATTTTAATGTTATTTCCATATTTCACTATTTATTGTGATCATTCTATGCTTATTGATTTGAGTACTTTATACTTGTCATAATGCACTTGCTATTATTTGTACTTGCCACTTGGCTTCTTTTTGCACTCGCTTGGTTGTCCACTAACAACCTTGGATTTGTATGTTCAGATTTGGCAGGTTGGACCGAGGTGAACCCATCAGCTGAGGACCAGGCCTACTTCGAGGATCAGGCGAATCAGCCGTAGCTTCATCCAGTCTTTCCCCGCTCGCGAGATTTCCTTTCCAGCTCGTGAGTTATTATCTTTTGTACCCTGTACAGTCTACCTTTGTTCTATCCAGTGATGAAATATTGATGTAATATTATGTCACTATTTGTGATGACTAAGTACTTGTACTATTTTGTGTTGGAATGTAATACCACATATTTCTGCACTCTAAATCCTGTATTATGTTGTATTGATGCTTAGCATACATACGTGACGGTACCATCGCCCTGCTTATGTACGTCGCAGTGGCGTCCCCGTACCCGCCAGGATCGGGCCTCATAGGTTGGTATCAGAGCCCAGGCTCTCACACCTTCGATACAGCCAGTCTATAAATTAATATTGGGTTAATTTGCGACTGAGTCACACGAGTCTTTGTTATACATTCCAATCACAAGTACGAAGTTATCTATTTTTTCCTTGAAATTCATCCCTTGATTTTCAAAATCTCATGCAATTCCTTATTTCATCACCTTTTCAGTCGGCTCGAATATGGAGAGACGGGGGACACGTAATGGTCCCGGCACTTCCCGTGAAGGTCCGAACGGGGAGAACGACATGATGAGGATACTCCAGGGGATGATGAATAGCCAACAGCAGTCAACAGAGCTCTTGCAATAAGGATTGCTGACTGCACCCTAGGAGCAGAGGCCGGGTACTATATCGGATTTTCAGAGGTTGCAGCCGGCAGAATTTTCGGGCACGGAGAAGCCCCTGGATGCAGAGCAGTTGTTGATCGACATGATCGATCTTCTGAAGGCGGTCAGAATTCTTGGTGAGAACCAGGTGAAAGTGGCCAAGATCCAGCTGAAAGATGTGGCGAGGACTTGGTGGCTAGCCGAGGAGGCGAGGCTGGAGAAGCCTATCTCTTGGGACCAGTTCTCGAAGGGCTTCTATGAGAGATTTTTCCCTTCAACAGCTCAGAAGGAGATGGAGGAGCAGTTTATCAAGCTGCAGCAATGGAATCTGTAGGATCTATAATCAAAGCAACACAACACTAGAGGGGGGTGAATAGTTTTTATAAAAATTTAAATCAAACTACTTGCAGGAAATAAAATATTCACAAGATAAACTCAGAAAATTCAAACGCAAAGACAAGAGAGTTATCCTGGTTCGGTCCTTGTGACCTACATCCAGTCCCCAAGCAAACCGCTTGAGATTTTCCTTTCCTGATTTGTGTACACCCACAACTAATACCTTGTACACCACTTGACAAACGCCCTTTGCCAAATGTGCACAACTCCTCTTTACACCAAGAGAACAAACACCTTGTACAACTTTCTTCTACACCAAGAAGACGCCCTTGTACAATGATCTTCTTTGAATGATTACAATGATCCTATAAGCCTTGAATTTGAATGTGCTTGTGGATAAGGTTTCTTATAGGAGGAATTTCAGAAATCTTCACAATGGAGTTTGAAATTTGGTGAAGAAACTGAAAGTAGAACAGGTTTTCAGAAAAACAGAATTTTGGAGAGAGTTTTAGGCTGAAAACTTTGGATTTGAATTGGTGTCTTGGCCCTAGGACAATACCCCTATTTATAGGTGAAATCCATAGTAAGTTAGGGTAGTTATCAAGCCAAATTTGAATTTTGAAACGTTGGTTAACACACCAGAATTCACCAACTGCACAGCAGTTATCAACTGCTATTAGTCGACTTGGATAGGAGATTAGTCGACTAGAAGAACAAAAATTCCAAAGGTTAGTCGACTATAACAAGGGGTAAGTCGACTATATGTTGGCTGATACAGATACTAAGTTTCTGGAAAACTGAATGTAGTCGACTATATAGGCACTGTTAGTCGACTAGATAAGGTGTTAGTCGACTATACATATTTGGGAAGTTGACTAACTTTCATGTCAGACAGAAACAAAGAGTAGGGAAATTTTTGTATAGGTGATTAGTCGACTTGGGAAATGGTATAATCGACTAGGGTATCTGTTAGTCGACTATACATGGAGGTCAAGTCGACTACGTTTGATGCTAGAGAACAAACAGAAACTTGGGTCATTTGTTTTAGAAGCATGTAGTCGACTAGGGGTTTTTTTGCAAGTCGACTATAGTATGGGTAGTCGACTACATTAGGAGGTCAAGTCGACTTGGAAAGGTATTTGTGTAAGTATTCAAGGCTTTTCACAATATTCTAAAATTACACAAAAATATCCAAAAATACCCATAAGCTTCAACTGGCTTCAACTGAGGTTGAGTAATCGTAAATGCTTGTCCATCATCAAAATTGTTCAACTTTGTAGGCTTCAACATTCTCCCCCTTTTTGATGATGACAACCTTTGATATGAAATGAAAAACTCCCCCTGCAGATAAACTCCCCCTGCAATAAATAAGTTATAACAAGTGTAACAAGTCAAGTATTCTTGTTTGCCCCTGCAAACAGTGTTAAGTTTCCCCTGTATTGTCATATGTCAATATT
Source organism: Agave tequilana (assembly GCA_038442645.1). Lineage (NCBI taxonomy): Eukaryota > Viridiplantae > Streptophyta > Magnoliopsida > Asparagales > Asparagaceae > Agave > Agave tequilana. The sequence goes on from JAVJIF010021592.1 coordinate 7,557, forward strand.
CATCACATATTTGTATAACACATATATGTCAATCTTTTGCCATAACACAGAAATTTTGTGCAGATAATGTTCCACAGAATTTGTGTTGCAGATATGGAACATAACAGATATGGAAAACATAACATAGAATAACATAGAAAACACAAATGTTCTCCCCCTTTGTCATTAACAAAAAGCAGAAAACAGACTGTTTGCATACTGAAATACACATGAAAATAGTCTTAAAAACATAAAAATACCTAAAAAAGCAAAAAACTGCAAAAGCAAAAACACGAAGAAACGCCAACGCCATAATCTTCAAAGGTCGGATCCGGGAGGAGGAGGTGGCGGAAAATGTGTTTTGAGGAGGTTCAGAATCTCTGTTTGAGTGGATGCAAATGAGTCCATCTGAAGTTGCATATGCTCAAACGAGTCATCAATAAAGACTGATTTTCAAGCACTTGAGTCTGAGAGTCTTGAAGAACTTGTTGTTGGGCATGAAGAGAGGGCAATCTCAACAGACAGTGAATTGTAGAAGGCATCAGTATAAGAATGAGGTGGTTGGTTTGGAGGTGGTTCAGTGAAAGGAGGTTGTGTAGAGGAAGAAGGAGGTTGAGTGGAACTTTATGGAGGTGAAGAGGGTGGTTGTGGAGGAGGATGAGGAATATCAGTAAGTTTCATACGGTGAAGAGCAGCACGATCAAACGGTTCGAATACCTTAATGACACTAGTTTCGGAATCAAGATCAATGCGAAATTTCTGAAAACACGTGTGTCAAAAAAGCTCCATAAGGAAGGAAGGAAGTATGAGGCTTAACTATAGTATCAAAGACAATTTTGGCCCAATTGACCTCGAGTCCAGCCATAATAGCATAGACACACGAGGATAACTCTCGGGAATAGTAGTTATAGCTCCCGGTTTTAGGGCAAATATTGTATGTAAGGATACGACCTATGAGACGGGGAATTGGTTTCAATTTGTTGTTCGTCATAGGTAATCCTTGGCCAGGGAGAAAGATACTAGATAAGACTTCCTCATCATCCATAGTAATATCATCAAGCAAGAGACCATGATAAGGAATTGACAAGATACGGCCTATGAAGTTTGGAGATAATTTAATGTTAATACCTTTAACCAATGAATAAATATGGACATCATCCTCATTATCTTCAAAGGTTAAATTAGTATAAAACAAGTGAATTAAGAACGGATAATAGCCTTGCCTAGAATCCGTAGAAAACATGTGAAAAAGACCACAATTTTGTAAATATGAGACAATGTCATAATCATAGAAGTCCTCATATTTAACAAATCTACCGGGTAGAATTTCTAAGGAAGAAAGTCTAATGAAATCCTCTTCTAGGGCAGGATTTTTTAGAAAAGCCCTAAAATCAACTTGTGAAGAGGAAGATGATGGAGTGAACTTAGTTTTCTTTGACCTAGACATGTTGAGAACGGAAATTGAAGGAATATAGCACAAGATATGAAAGGAAATTTCAGAGATTGCAAGGATTTTACCAAGAATTTGAAGGAAATAGAGGAGGGTTCACTGCTGCAGGTCTTCTCCTGAAGTCGACTGATGGCTTCGGCTGGGAAGAGAAAGGTTGGAGAAATCTAGGATTTTTATGAGGGAAAGGGAAGAATCAATGGTTAGGATCAATACTAGAGTGAGATCAATGGTGAAGATTAAAATAGAGTGATATTGGATCCACAACTTAAGAAAACGGGTCGGGTTTCGAAGTGAAAAAAACCGAAAACAGATCACAGGTTTTTCACAGAATTAGTCGACTTGCAGTTTGATATTAGTCGACTAATACATTGACTAGTTGACTAGTAAGTTATTATAGTCGATTAAGTTTTTAAAAATCAGAAAACCATGTCTCTGTTGATGCAAATTAGTCGACTGGGGCACTATCAAGTCGACTAGGTTCTATATAAGTCGACTAATAAGTATTAGTAAGTCGACTGATTATGTAAAAATGCCTTTGAAAAATTCTGAAAAAATATTTAAAAATCAGAAAATTTGCAAATACCCAAATCTCTTCGAAATTTTATAAAAATATCTTCTTTAAGAGGTTTTGTGAATATATCTGCAATTTGATTATCAGTTGATATAAAATTTAAAGAAATATCACCTTTTAAAGCATGATCACGCAGAAAATGATGTCTAATATCAATATGCTTAGTACGTGAATGATGAACTGGATTTTTGGATAAATTAATAGCACTGGTATTATCACACATAATAGGTGAGTTTGTGATAGATATGCCATAATCAAGTAAGGTTTGTTTCATTCATATAATTTGAGCACATGCAACACTAGCAGCAATATATTCTGCCTCGGTTGTTGATAATGATACAGAATTTTGCTTTTTACTGAACCATGATACTAGTGAATGTCCCAAAAAGTGACAAGTACCACTAGTACTCTTCCGATCAGATTTACATCCAGCAAAATCAGCATCACTATACGATAGTAAATCAAATGTGCTTGATTTTGGATAAAATAAACCATAATTGATTGTGTTATTTAAATATCGAAAAATCCTTTTCACTGCTTTAAGATGTGATTCCTTAGGATTTGACTGATATCTAGCACATAAGCATACACTGAACATAATATCAGGTCTACTTGATGTAATATAAAGTAATGAACCAATCATACCTCGATAGAGTTTCTGATCAACATTCTTACCATTTTCATCTTTGTCTAAAAATGTAGTCATACTCATGGGAGTATTCTTATGACCAGAATTTTCCATACCAAATCTTTTTAGAAGTTCCTTTGCATACTTGCACTGGGAAATGAAGATTCCATCCTTCATTTGCTTTATTTGCAGACCGAGAGAAAATAAGTAAGTTCGCCCATGTGACTCATCTCAAATTCACTCTGCATGGTCTTAGAAAATTCTTGACAAAGATTATCATTAGTAGATCCAAATAAAATATCATCAACATATATCTGAATGATTAAGATATCTTTATTAACATGTTTAATAAAGAGAGTTGTATCTGCTCTTCCCATCTTAAAATCAGAATTTAAAAGAAAACTTTTTAATCTATCATACAAGCACGGGGTGCTTGCTTTAAACCATATAAAGCTTTCTTAAGTTTAAAAACATGGTTTGGAAATTTTTCATGTTCAAAACCTGGAGGTTGTTCAGCATAAACAGTTTCCTTAATAATTCCATTTAAAAAGGCACTTTTAACATCCATTTGATAAAGTTTGAAATTCATATAGCAAGAAAAAGCAAGTAAAATACGAATAGATTCAAGCCTAGCTACTGGTGCATAAGTTTCATCAAAATCAATACCTTCTTCTTGATTGTATCCTTGTGCTACTAACCTTGCTTTGTTCTTAATGACTTCACCTGATTCATCGAGTTTGTTCTTAAAGACCCATCTGGTACCGATGACTGGATGATCAGTAGGACGTTGTACAAGATCCCAAACATCATTTCTGACAAATTGGTTCAACTCTTCTTGCATGGCAATTGTCCAAAAATCATCCGCACATGCTTCTTTGATATTCTTCGGTTCAATGAGTGATATGAAGGCAATTTGTGTCATGTAGTTCAACTTGGATCTCGTCTGAACGCCTTGATTTATATCTCCAATAACCAAATCACGTGGATGATTTCTTACTTCAACATATGCTTTCGGTAACTCGGTAGAAGTCTCATCATCCTTAGAAATGTTAGTATCAACAGAAGATATAACAATATTATCAATAGGAGTATCTATAATATGATCATCATCATGTGGAGAAGTATTAGAAATAGGCTTAGTCAAGGATTCATCAAATTTAACATGTAATGATTCTTCAATAGTAAATGTTTTCTTATTAAATATTCTATATGCTTTACTTTGAGTAGAGTATCCAACAAAAATACCTTCATTGGATCTAACATCAAATTTATCTAAAGCATCTTTTGTATTTAAGATAAAGCATTTACATCCAAAAATCTTAAAGTAAGAAACTTTTGGAATCCTATTATAAAACAATTCATAAGATGTTTTGTTTAAAAAAGGTCGAATAAGCACACGATTTAAAACATAACATGCAGTAGCAATAGCTTCAACCCAAAAATATTTTGGTAAATTACTATCCATAAGCATAGTTCTAGCATATTCTTGCAAAGTCCTATTCTTTCTCTCTACAACACCATTTTGAGGAGATGCTCTAGGAAATGCAAAGTTATGTGTAATACCATACTTATCACAGAAATTTGAAAAAGATTCATTCTCAAATTCTCCTTCATGATCACTTCGAATAGTGACTGTTCAGAGACTTTTGATTTTGAATTCTTTTACAAAAACTTGCAAATTCATTAAAAGTATCATTTTTATTTTTAGAAAAATTACCCATGAAAAACGTGAATAATCATCAACAATAACAAAAACATATCTACTCTTGTTTAAAGAAAACACGAGTAGGACCAAATAAATCCAAATGCAACAATTCTAAAGGTCTATTGGTAGAAACTAAATCTTTAGATTTAAAAGATGATTAAACTTGTTTTCCTAATTGACAAGAATCACAAAAATAATCCTTTTTAAAAGCTATTTTTGGAAGACCTTTAACTAAATCAAATTTAGAAATCTTAGAAATAGTTTTCATATTCAAATGACCAAATCTTTTATGCCATAAAAAATAATCATTATTAGAAGCAAGTAAACATAAATTATCATTAGATGATATGCATGTTATTGATAACTCATAAATGTTATTGTTACGAAAACCTTTAAATAAAATATCTTTCATGTTAGTATCATAAATAAGACAAGCATCTTTTTCAAAAACAATTTTATAACCCTTATCACATAATTGACTAATACTTAATAGATTGTGTTTTAAACCTCTTACCAAAAGAACATTTTCAATAAGGGGTTTTGAAATATTACCAACTATGCCGGTACCAATAACCTTTCCTTTGTTATTGTCTCCAAATATCACTGTACCTCCCTTTTTGATTTGAACGGAAGACAGTAGTTGCATGTGTCCGGTCATGTGTTTGGAACACCCACTATCAAGTATCCATTTTTCTTTAAAAGGTACCTATAAGATAAAACAATTTGTATGGTACCCATCATGATAGGGTCCGAAAAAGATTAGTCTTTAGGAACCCAAATCCAATTGGAATTTGGTTTCCACTTGTTAGTATAAATATAATTCTTAGAATTACACACATCATGTATATAAGATGCAATATAAACATTTTTATCAACATTATTTAGATTCTTAGGAACCCATATATATTTGCATCTAATTCTTTTTGAAATAGTATTTCTTTTCACAAAAGAATTATATGGATTATTATTATGAAGATGTGTAGATTTTACAAAATTGGTTTTTGAAAATCCAATACCAACATGAGTAGGTTTATAAATCTTATCTTTTGAAAAACCATGACAAAAATGATTGTTAGAAATCTTTTGAGAAGATAATAAAACATTTAAATTCTCTTTTCCTTTATTAAATTTAGTTACATTTTTCAAAAGATCTTCATACTTAATTTTGAAACTAGTCATGTCTTTATCTAAAATAGTAATTCTAGAATTTAAAGAAATAGTTTCCTTTTTAAGTAAAGAATTCTCTTTTAAGAAAATTTCATTATCCCTTTTTAAAGATGCAATAACTTTTTCAAAATCTTCTTTTTGAGAACTTAAAGAAGATGTTTGAGAAACAAAACTTGCATTTTCATTGATGAGTCTTTCATTTTCCTTTATTAAACTTTATTTTTAATTTTTTCATTTTTGAAATTATTAAAAAGTTCATTAAAGGCTTCTAATAAATCATCATAATCTTGTACCTCATCTTCTTGGGCCATGAAGCAAATATTGGCGGTTTCAGTTGCTTCTTCTTCGTCAGAGGAAGATGAGTCGCTGTCATCCCATGTTGCTTGGAAGGCTTTCTTCTTCTTGTTGAACTTATTGAAAGTCTTGAAGTGTCCTTTTGATTTCATCAATGGGCAATCCTTCTTTATGTGGCCTGGTTTGTTACACTTAAAACAAGTAGGATTATCGTTAGTATCTTTATTCTTTTTAAACTTACCTTGTTTTAAGAACCTTTTGAACTTTCTTGAAAGCATCGCCATCTCTTCTTCATCGTCATCCGAATTGTCCATATCTGAAGTTGTATGGAAGGCAAGTACTTTTTCTTGGATTGATGTTGTTGTTCGTCCTTCTTTCTTTCTTCTAACTGCACTTCATATGCCATTAGATTACCGATTAGGTTTTCTAATGTTATAGTTGAGAGATCATTCGCCTCTTCAATTGCGGTTGTCTTCTTCTCCCATTCTGGTGTGAGTGCACGAAGGATCTTACGAACTCTTTCAACTTGGGTGTAGTCCTTTCCAAGGGATGCTAATGAATTGGTAATGTCGGTGAATCTTGTAACCATTTCGGATATGGTTTCATTCTCCTTCATTTTGAATAACTCAAACCTGTGGACAAGAACAGATATTTTAGATTCCTTAACTTTATTTGTGCCTTCATGAGTTACCTGAAGAGTATGCCATATTTGATGTGCAGAAGTGGATGTTGACACACGATTGAACTCTTCTTTGGTTAAGGCACAAAATAAAGCATTCATCGCCTTGGCATCAAGGTTCGCATTCTTCTTTTGATCTTCACTCCAAGCGTTATAGTTTGTTGTTGGCTTGGTGTATGATGCTTCTACGATGTTCCAAAGGTCATAGTTGAGCGATTGCAAGTAGATCTTCATTCTACACTTCCAATAATTGTAATTGGATCCGTCAAATAGCGGTGGACGTTGTGTAGAATGTCCTTCTTTGAATTGTGACGAAGGGAACTCCGTTGTCATTCTCTTATGGTTGTTGCTTGAACCTGCTCTGATACCAAATGTAGGATCTATAATCAAAGCAACACAACACTAGGGGGGTGAATAGTGTTTATAAAAATTTAAATCAAACTACTTGCAGGAAATAAAATATTCACAAGATAAACTCAGAAAATTCAAACGCAAAGACAAGAGAGTTATCCTTGTTCGGTCCTTGTGACCTACATCCAGTCCCCAAGCAAACCGCTTGAGATTTTCCTTTCCTGATTTGTGTACACCCACAACCAATACCTTGTACACCACTTAACAAACGCCCTTTGCCAAATGTGCACAACTCCTCTTTACACCAAGAGAACAAACACCTTGTATAACTTTCTTCTACACCAAGAAGACGCCCTTGTACAATGATATTCTTTGAATGATTACAATGATCCTATAAGCCTTGAATTTGAATGTGCTTGTGGACAAGGTTTCTTATAGGAGGAATTTCAGAAATCTTCACAATGGAGTTTGAAATTTGGTGAAGAAACTGAAAGTAGAACAGGTTTTCATAAAACAGAATTTTTGGAGAGAGTTTTAGGCTGAAAACTTTGGTTTGAATTGGTGTCTTGGCCCTAGGACAATACCCATATTTATAGGTGAAATTCATAGTAAGTTAGGGTAGTTATCAGGCCAAATTTGAATTTTGAAACGTTGGTTAACACACCAGAATTCACCAACCGCACAGCAGTTATCAACTGCTATTAGTCGACTTGGATAGGATATTAGTCGACTAGAAGAACAAAAATTCCAAAGGTTAGTCGACTATAACAAGGGGTAAGTCGACTATATGTTGGCTGATACAGATACTAAGTTTCTGAAAAACTGAATGTAGTCGACTATATAGGCACTGTTAGTCGACTAGATAAGGTGTTAGTCGACTATACATATTTGGGAAGTCGACTAACTTTCGTGTCAGACAGAAACAGAGAGTAGGGAAATTTTTGTATAGGTGATTAGTCGACTTGGAAATGGTATAGTCGACTAGGGTATCTGTTAGTCGACTATACATGGAGGTCAAGTCGACTACGTTTGATGCCAGAGAACAAACAGAAACTTGGGTCATTTGTTTTAGAAGCATGTAGTCGACTAGGGGTTTTTTGCAAGTCGACTATAGTATGGGTAGTCGACTACATTAGGAGGTCAAGTCGACTTGGAAAGGTATTTGTGTAAGTATTCAAGGCTTTTCACAATATTCTAAAATTACACAAAAATATCCAAAAATACCCATAAGCTTCAACTGGCTTCAACTGAGGTTGAGTAATCATAAATGCTTGTCCATCATCAAAATTGTTCAACTTTGTAGGCTTCAACAGAATCGATCGGTGGATGAGTATGCTGCTGAATTTCTGAGACTTAGTCGGTTTGCACCGTATATGGTGGCCGACGAGGAGAAGAGGGCTAGCAGATTTTAACAAGGACTGAGGGTGGATATCCAGATGTTGCTTATACCCCACCAGCTGAGACATACTCCCAATTTCTTTCTATAGCTCGTGATGTGGAGCAGGGATTGGAGAAGAAGAGGAGAGTTGAGCTGCAGCACAAGCCCATGAAGCGCCAATTTCAGCAGGTACACAGAGGGAATCCAATCAGATCTTTTGGTGCCCTAGTTGCTAAGCGGCCATTTCAGCCTCCTTCTCAGCAGCTTGTGTGTGGGTACTGTTAGAAGCCTGGACACAATCAGTAGAACTGCCGTGTGGCCAATGGACTGTGTTTGGCATGCGGATCCAGCAACCACTCAGTAGGAGAGTATCCATTCAAGAAGACCTGGAATGCAGCTCCAGCACCACCAGCACTTCCAGCATGAGTGGTACCCCCAGCACCTCCAGCTCGAGCAGCTCCCCCAGCATTTTCAGCACCACCGGTGAGGAGGAATCCAGGACCAGTAGGCAGAGGAGCTCCAATTCCTCCCCAGCGTCGGACTCTGGGTTAGGCTCAGAGGGGACCCAGGACCGGAGTAGGCCGCGGGAGAGGCTAGGCCTACAACTTGACAGCCGAGGAAGCCGAGGCATCTGGAGAAGTAGTGGCAGGTACAATTTTGGTCCACTCAGTTTCAGTCTTATCACTCTTTGACTCCGGTGCATCACATTGCTTCATATCCAGTAGATTTACTGCTTTGCATTCTATACCCCTAGTATGTATGGGTGACCAATGGGAAATTAGTACGGGGAATGGGGTAGTCACTACTAACAAGATTTGCAAGGCGTGCACTGTGGAGTTATGTGGTAGGAAGTTAGAAGCCGACATGTTCGTTCTAGATATTGAGGGTACGATGTGATCCTAGGCATGACTTGGCTCAGCAAGTATCATGCGGTGATCGACTGTCGGAACAAGAAGGTAATCTTCAGGATTCTACACCAACCAGAGTTTCAGTTCTTTAGAGAACGCAAGTCCCTTCTGAAGGAAGATCAACTAGAGTGTGCCACTGCTGAAGAGAAGAAAACAGTGTCAGTGTGGAATGAATTCCTGGATGTCTTTGAGGAGATATCAGGATTTCCACCTGACAGAGTGTGGAGTTCTCTATTGACCTTATTCCTAGAGCGACTCCCATCTCTAAAGCACCGTACCGGATGGCGCCAACTGAATTGGCTATATTGAAGGAGCAGCTGCTGGAGTATTCGAGCAAGGGTCTGATTAGACCGAGTACTTCACTTTGGGAAGCACCAGTGTTGTTGGCAAATAAGAAGGATGGTGGCAAGAGGTTGTGTATTGATTACAGAGAGTTGAACAAAGTCACCATTAGGAATAAGTACCCTTTGCCGAGGATTGATGATCTCTTTGATCAATTTCATGGGGCCCAAGTATTCTCAAAGTTAGATTTGCAGCCGGGGTACCATCAGTTGAAGGTGAAGAAGGAAGATATCCAGAAGACGGCATTTAGGACTCGCTATGATCATTACGAGTTCTTAGTTATGCCCTTTGGAGTTACCAATGCCCCAGCAGTCGTTATGGACTTGATGAATATAATCTTCTCACCCTATCTGGATAAGTTTGTGTTAGTGTTCATTGATGATATTTTGGTCTATTCCAAGAATGAAGAGGAGCACGCGGAGCATCTGAGGGTTGTGCTATAGACTCTCTGACTTGAGCAGCTTCATGCCAAACTTAGCAAGTGTGAGTTCTGGCTGGAGAGTATAGCCTTCTTGGGCCATGTTGTCTCTAAGGAAGGAATCTCGGTGGATCCCAGCAAGATTCAGGCGATGAAGGATAGGCCGACTCCGAAGTCCGTGACAGAGATCAGGAGCTTCATCGGACTAGCTGGATATTATCGAAGGTTCGGGTAGGACTTCTCGAAGATTGCAGCTCCTTTGACCAAGCTTACCAGGAAGGGAGAGAAGTACATATGGACTGAGGAGTATGCGTCTGCTTTTGAGGAGTTGAAGAACAAGTTGATTTCAGCTCCAATCTTGAACACACCCTTAGGGACAGAAGGAATGGTTGTGTACAGTGATGCCTCAGGAAAGGGTCTTGGATGCGTATTGATGCAGCATGGACATGTGGTGGCTTATGCATCTAGACAATTAAAGCCTCATGAGAAGAACTACCCAACGCATGATCTAGAGCTGGCAGCTGTGATCTTTGCGTTGAAGATTTGGAGGCATTACCTGCTTGGTGACCGAGTGGTTTGATTTACACTGATCACAAGAGCCTGAAGTACATTTTCACTCAGAAGGAGTTGAATATGAGGCAGAGGCGATGGCTTGAGTTGATGGCAGATTATGATATAGATCTACAATACCATCCTGACAAGGTTAATATTGTGCCGGATGCCGTGAGTAGAAGACCTGAAGCCAACATGGTTATGTTGCTCACTCAGCAAGAGGAGTACTCAAGGAGATGAGTCGACTAGATTTTTTGGTGATTCGGAGGACCAGTGGATCCGTGCAGTTGATGGCATTTCAGATCCAGCCGACACTGATGGAAGAGATCAGAGAAGCTCAGAGAGAAGATCTCAAACTGTTAAAGTTCAGAGAGCAAGTGGAAGCGGGGCTGAGATCAGATGTTTGCATACATCCTGATGGTGCACTCTATTTTAGGGGCAGAATTTGTATACCTCATGGAGAGATTAGACAGAAGATCTTAGCTGAGGCCCATAGCTCAGCTTACTCTATACACCCTGGAGGAACTAAGATGTATCAGGATCTGAAGCAACATTTCTGGTGGAATGCAATGAAGAGGGAGATCGCACAATTTGTGGCGAAGTGTCTAGTGTGTCAGCAAGTGAAGGCTGAACACCAGAGACCAGCTGGATTACTACAGCCTTTTCCAATACCAGAATGGAAGTGGGAGCATGTTACTATGGATTTTGTCACCGCTCTACCCCGCAGTCCATAAGGGAACAATGCAGTATGGGTAGTTATTGACCGTATCACTAAGTCAGCACATTTCATACCCTTCAGAGTGGGGCAATCTACGGAGCTTCTAGCGGACAAGTACATGAGGGAGATTGTTCGACTGCATGGAGTTCCTGTTAGTATCGTGTCAGACAGGGACACGAGGTTTAGATCTCTCTTCTGGGAGAGTCTTCAAGAGAGTCTGGGGACCTGTCTGAAGTTCAGTACATCTTATCATCCAGAGACAGACGGGCAGTCCAAACGGACCATTCAGATCCTAGAAGACGTGTTGAGGGCTTGTATGATAGACTTCAAGGGATCGTGGGAAGACCATCTACATTTGGCAGAGTTTTCCTACAATAACAGCTATCAGGCGAGCATCATGATGGCTCCTTTTGAAGCCCTATACGGCAGGAGATGCAGATCACCACTGTGTTGGGATGAAGTTGGTGAGAGAAGGCATTTGGGGCCAGATGTGATAGTACAGACAGTGGACAAGATCAGGACCATCCAAGAACACCTTCGGGCAGCACATGACAGACAGAAGAGTTGGGCAGATTCCAATAGAAGACCATTGGAGTTTCAGGTAGGAGAGCATGTGTTTCTGAAGATATCTCCGACCAAGGGAGTGATCAGATTTGGTGCACGTGGGAAGCTCAGTCCGAGGTATATCAGCCCGTTTGAGATATTAGAGCGAGTAGGAGAAGTGACCTACAGATTGGCACTGCCGCCATCACTGGAAGGAGTGCACAATGTGTTCCATGTGTCACAGCTGAGAAGATACATCAGGGATGAGAGCTATGTATTGGATTATTTAGAGTTGGAGTTGCAGTCAGATTTGTCATATAGTGAGCAACCTATGGCTATAATGGACAGAAGTGTCAAGACCCTGAAGAACCGGACCATCCCGTTGGTGCTTGTTTCATGGAACATGCATAGTCCGGGAGAAGCGACTTGGGAGCGGGAAGACGTCATCCGTGACCGTTACCCGCATCTGTTCGAGCCTTGAGTGGTAATTTTCTCATGTAATTCATCTCTTGTCTTATCAATTCTTTATTTCCATGTTCATCTCTTTTCTTATAGAAATTTCGAGGACGAAATTTTTGTTAGGTGGGTAGATTGTAGCACCCCGTACCTGGGATACATACCCAGATAAGTGTCCCAAATTTTTTTGACCATATTGTTTAATTTTTTTCTAGTATGTGTTTTTGGGTTGTGATTACTAATTTTATTGAGTATCAGATCTGGATTCTCAGACCTAGAGTAGGCCCTGACCCGGACCGGGAACCCGATACCAGCCAGTAGCCCGATTTAACTTTTTGCTAGTCCAATTTAATCAATTTTAGTTTCAGACACTGTTTTCTAATATTTTAGATTTTTCATGATTTTCTGGAATTTTTTAAAATTTTTCTGCAAAATCTCCAAAACCGGTGTCGGTCGGCATTGCTGACTAATTCTCAGATTTTTTAATTTTTAAACAGAATTGAATTTTCAAAAACGGCTTTCACATTACTTCTTAGAATTTTATTTTCTATTTAAATACATTTTTGAGATTTTTTTAAATTTATCAAAATTTGACCGATTCTGGTGTCGGCTGGTATCGCCGGAAGATTCTAAGATTTTTAATTTGAAAACTACATCGAATTTATCAAATCTGATTTCACCGTGTATCTTAGAATAATAATTTCTATTTTTTAGAAATTTTCTGAACGATTCTGAAACAGTCGAATTTTTGCCCTATTTAAATAATTATATTATTTACCGACAATTTCTTTTCTTACTTTTTCCTTCTCTATTCCCCCACTTTATACTTCCAAAAATTATAATAAATAAATTAGTTAATAATAAAAATTTTAAACTATTTTATTTTTCTTTTTTCTTATTTTTTCTTTCTTTAATTTTCTTTCTTTTCTTTCTTTTTCTTTTCTTCACTTTGATTTTCCCCACAACTAATGCTCAGCCGCCTACAGCCGCCCGCCACCCGCCGCCTGCAGCAGTAGGGCTGCTGCCGCAGCCCTACCACCCCCCCTAATTCATCATTTCAATCCCTCTTCCTTCTCTATTAAACTCTCCATTTCATTTCCCTTTTCATTTCAAAAAAAAATCCAAATCAAAAACTTCATCTTCTTCAACAAAACAACCCAACTCACGCATCCTTCACAACCGCCGCCTCCACCATCACCACCGCCACCACCGGCCACTCCTAGGCTGGCCAACCAACTCCCCCACTCTCCCTCTTCACACCACCAGCTCCTTCAACCTCCAACAACCCTCCTCCTCCAATTTCAACAAAAACCCATCACTCTTCTTCCTTCTCTTCTCCAAAATTCACCCTCATCTCCACCAAATTCTCCACTTCTACCACACCATCATCATCTCCTCCTCCTCCTCTAACCCCCAACACCACCAATCATCACCACCACCACCACCACCACCAAACAACCCAACAACAACCAAAACAACACAAACTCCAACCACCTCTTCCCCCCTCCTTGGCTGTGCGTGCCGCCCCCACCAACTCCGGCGGCGCGCCGCCGCCCCAGGGCCGCCAGCGGGGGCCGGCCGGCCGATGGCCTCCCTTCCCCCTCCATTTTTTTCTTTCTTTCTTTCCTTTTTTCTTTCTTCTTTCTCTCATTCATTCATTCTATCTTTCTTTTCATTTCTTTCCCTAAATAAACTAACTTTCCCCTCATTCCTAAAATACCCCCACCTCATTCCCAATTTACTTCCCTATATTTACATCAATACCCTTCTCCTTTTAATTTCAAATTTATTTCTAAAAACACCACATTTTCTCTCTCTTTCTCTCTCTCTCCTTCCTACAACTTTCTCTCTCCTCTCTCTTTCCCTCTCTAATATTTATATAAATATTTATAATTATATATTTTAATATACAACTACGGACTAGTGAATTTCTCGTGCGGATCGCCGATTTCCCGGATTTTTAACCGGTATTTTCACCCCGGTTTCAGGCAAGTGCTTATTATTAATTTAAAAATAATTACTCTTATATTTATAACATGATATTGATATGTGGATGTTTAACATGCTATATTTGATACCGATAATTGTCATGCTATATTTGACACTGATATTTGCCATGCTATATTTGACACCGACACTTGCCATGCTATATTTGACACCAATAATTGTCATGCCATATTTGACACTGATATTTGCCATGCTATACTTGACCCGTGACATCTGACATCGGTACTCGGTATTTACACCGGTACTCAGTATTTTACACGACACTTGGCATGTTACACTTGATATATTATTTATGACTCCGGCACTCGGTATTTACACCGGCACTCGATATATAGACCCGGTACTTGATATATGTCATACTTGACACCTGCACCTGACACACGGTATATGATATGCTTTCTGTTGGCCCAAAGGCCTATCACCCTAGTTTTGATGATGATCAACTCATGAAGTTATGTTTACTAATGATCTTGTGTTTAATTAGTGACAGATTCATTATCAAGATCTTAGTAGGTGCATAGCTCAACAAAGGATAAAATGTCAAGATTTGGAGCTAGCACGGTGTGATCCAAGGAGCTTTTGGATCAAGCTTGGAACAAGTCAAGATGATGAGAAGACTTCAAGATCAAGACTTGTGTCTAGGTATAAGATTTTTATTTTTAGTTAAAATGTAAAGGATAGAGTAGTTGGTGGATTGCTCAAGTACATATACACACACACACTCTTGATAGAATTGTTTTCATAAAAGATTTTTTAGTTTAGAAAAGATTTTTCTTTGTGGCAAAATACTATTTGGTTTTTGATATTCATGTTTACATCTTTCAACCAAAACCAAGTTTATGCTTAATGCCAAAAACATAGATATTTCATCTTGATTGTGTTGTGGATCATATCCATACACACTATGCTTTAAAAGTATATCTTGTTTTTGTATTTGATGAAGAGTTTTGGAAAATAAGTTTTTTTTTGGAAAATACAAGTTTTCACATGAGCCAAATATTTCCATATTACAAAAATAGTCCAAATCTTTTATAACATGCCTTGATTTTGTGCAAGCATGTTTGTATATCAAAGTATATTGGTTAAACTATTTTTGTAGGATTTTATGTATTTTATGGGATTTTTATGAAAGCCAAAAGACCAACATTTTTCTCCCAAGTGCTGACCCAGAACTGGCTTACGGGTCGACCGGGTGGGTCGACCGGAACCAAGGGCAGGTCGACCGCAAGGGTCGACCGACGTGCACAGAATTGTGCACGTCTGGCAGTTCAGTGGGCGGGTCGACCGGGCGGGTCGACCGGAACTGAGAGCAGTGCTCTCTGTTCTTTTGGGTCGACCGGGCGGGTCGACCGGAGGCTCCAACGGTCGGATTTTTGACCGTTGCGGGTCGACCGGCCGGGTCGACCGGCAGGCCTGACAGACCCCAACGGTTATATTTTTCTGGCCTATAAATTTGGGAGTTTGGTCATTGTTTTAAGCTAAGATTTTGGAGACTTTTAGAGCCAGTTTTTCCTACTCTTTTCAGAGGTTTTTCTCCACAAATTTAGAGCCAATACTTCTAATTAAAAGGAGAGTTTTTATCAAGAGTGTTAAAGTGAATTTCTTGAGTTTTTCCTCCACCACTCTCATCCTTATTTTTCTCACACCATACTTGAGCTATCCATTGATTATTCATCCTATAGGTGTGTTGTAGTGAGATTGTTTTAGGTGATCAAAGTGTTGTGATCACCAAAGATCTTTTCTTGTTCTTTGAGGAGGCGGGCAAGTGTGCTCGCGGTGGTTTAGAGTTCGGTTGTGAACTCTTAGTTTGAGGTGCAGCCTCGGCAAGCTTGTGGGGCTTGCGTGTGTACGGGACTAGGGAGTCCGAGGGCTTGTAGGTGTTGCGGCACCGAGGAGAGATCCATTGGGATCTTGCATAGTGGAAATCCTTCGTGTGTCGAAGGCGGGGATGTAGAGCAAGTGTGCTCGAACCTCGAAACAATCCCTTGTGTTTGCGATTGCCTTTTTCTCTCGCTCTCCCTTACTTGTTATATCTTGCATTCTTTATTGTTCATCTTTATATGCATGATATACTTGTGTGCATAATTGATATACTTGCTTGGGATTGTTGCTAACACTTGTATTCAACCAAGAGAGCTAACGCGGCACCTCAACCCATTCAAGGGGAATCTAGAGGAGTTTGTCCAGAGCCCTTCACGGGGAATTCGGCAACACTCTTGTGTTATACGTGGTGTTTAGTGTAAAAGTTTTAATTAGGTCATATTTGTTTTTAGCTCCGCATTATTCGCATTATTTGGCATTAAGTGACCATTAGATTAGCCATCACCTATTCACCCCCCTCTAGGTGAACCTACAATTGGTATCAGAGCTTGGTACTCTGATTTGGGTCTTACAACCTAGAGTTAAAGATCCGCATTTTAGGCTAATCGCTATATTTTGTACACACTCTATGGAGTTCATGTCACCACCCACCTTTGACATTCTTAACACCCAAATTTGAAAGGTTAAGATGACTTTGTACCTCAAGGCCTTAAGCATTCATGTTTATCTTGCTACAATTAAAGATTCTTATATTAATAATAGCAAGTACATTGAGGCTAATGCTAAAGCCCTTCATGCTATCAAGTCAACCCTAAATGATGATTATTTATCTAGGGTTTCTAATGTTGAATCGGCTTTTGTAGCTTGGAACATCATCACCTCCCTCGGCGAAAAAGATCTATATTATGCCGGGAGTGATTCGGACGTTGGAAGCGACATCTCCAACGTGTGTTACATGGTCCAAGGGGATAACCCCCTTGAGGTAAACTCCGAATCCGATGATGAAGACATGTCATATGATGATCTCACTTCCTTTTGTCAACAATTGCTTGAGAAATATGACATGATTAAAAAGGAAAATAAAAATTTGAAAAAGAAAGTTGATTGCATGCATATAGAACAAGATTCTTTTAAATCTAACATTGCATGTTTAGAAAAAGAAAATAAAGATTTGAAAAATGAGAATGTTTCCCTTATGTCTAAATTAAATGATCCTTGTGAAGGGAACACGATTTTGAAAGATAAAATTATTTTGGTGGAAACTCAAAAGGAAATTATTTTTCAAGAAAATAATTGTTTGAAAAGGGAAATGTTTGAAAAAGAAAAAGTTTTTCAAAAGAAGAAGAAAAATGATTCTATATCCTACTATAATCTTCATGCCACCATTGATGATAGTGAGAATACTCTTTTGAAAAATAAAATTAATAGTTTGAGTTCAACTTTGAGCTCTTGTGCATTCAACCATTCTAGATTGGAGTCCATGTTTGCAAAGAAACAAACTCCACCTTCTCATGCACATCATCATCATGCATATGCTTATGTTGCACGTCACGATCACAATCATACACATAAGCATCTTAAGGTGTACAAGTGTACACATTGTGGCCGCAAAGGCCACTTAGCAAAATTTTGTTATGACAAGTTGCATCATTTTAATTTTGCTAACAATAAAAATTTTTGGGTTCCTTACAAGACTAACCCCAAAGGACCGAAGAAAAAATGGGTACCAAAGTCCCCACCTTTTGTATTTGATGTAGGTGAGGGCTCTCACAAAACGTGAGAGAATTGGTGCCTTGATGGTGGTTGCATGGACTAGAAGGACATACATTTGATGTACCACTATCAAGGAAGTTTGGTGGGACGACCACCATGTTTGGAGCTTTGGAGTTGGTAACAATCTCTAAACTCCTATTTCATTTATGTTCATACTTGTTCATTCATAATATTCGTAGCATGTTCATATTTTATGATTTATTGTGCTTCATGTGGTAGAATCTTGTTTAGATGTAATATTTGTCAAAACTTGGATTTATACATGTACAAGTAGTGAGCCACATTTGATTCATATACGTTTGCACTTCATTGTTCATTTGTACTCACTATATGCACATGTATAGCCTAGTTTTGATGATTCTTTCATTTATACTTGTTTTGCCAATTTTTATGCTTTACTTCATGTATATGTATTTTTAGTTCAAATCTAATAAATATACATGTATACCCGTGAGTCTCTTGCCTTCATGCAAACATTATTAATAGACTCTTTTATGTTTGGGATATGTATGTGTATTGTTAGGATTGGATAAATCATACATATACCTAGAGGTGTGTTTTTGTTTTAATGAAAAATGAATTTTCATGTTTGTTTGATAAAAATGAATTTTTGATTTTTAAAAAAAATAATGATACTCACACTTTTTGAGCTTAAATGACTATTTTCATGATAATTCCATTTACATAACCCTTGAACACTCATCTTTTACTTTTCAAGATAATTTTTGAGCTTTATGGACTATGAGTGCTTGAACTTTTATGTATTTAGTATAATTCATGAAAAACATATGATTTCATGTTTTTGAAGGATTTTTAACTAGTTTTTTAAAAATTAATTTAAACTAGTTATTTATTCTTCTATGAGATATACTCTTGATATTACTTTATGTCAATTAGTATCATTGGTATCAATATGATTATTTTTTTTATATATACTCATGTTTTGATTATATGTATGTATGCCTTCAAATTCAAATTATATCAATCTCTATTGGTATTTCTTTTCATACATATATGTGTTATTTGTGCTTAGTTAAAATTGTCTTACATATTTAAAACACAATGTATATGCTAAGCTTTATTCAACTTTCAATGGTAATTCTTAAAGCTTATGCAATATGTTTTCAAAATTGATATTGAAATAAAAAAAATTATGTTGATTTGATATCTCAAAATGTGTTTCTTGAGAAAAGTTCAAAATTTTGTTTTGATAAAGAAATATTCAAATTTTTTGATTTGTATTTCCTATATGCAAGGAGAGCTTAACATCTCTTCTACATATAGATTCATGTTGAGTATATTATAAATTGAGGAGCTTGACAACTCTTCTTTATATGATATACGTGTGTAGGGGGAGCTTCACATCTCCTCTTATGCATTACATAATATGTGTTATGTGAGTTAGGGCTTGTCATCCCTTCTTCATGTAATGCATATGTGTAGGAAAGTTAACTTAGCGTCTTCCTCTTCATGAATGTATATCTCATATAAATCCTTATAGATTGATTTATATTACCCCTTCTTGATCTCTTTGTTTTTTTGACAAAAAGGGGGAGAAAAATTTGTTTGATTTGCTTTTACTTTGAACCCTTTGTTGATGAGTGACAAAAAGGGGGAGAAGTATTTGAGTTTATATGCATATTTTCATTGCTTAAGGGAGAGAAGTATTTGTCTTCCTTGTTAATTATGCATATATGTTTTGTATTGCAACTAGAAGAAAAAGGATTTCATGTTTTATCTCCATACATTGCATACATATTTATGTGCTTTCATTGCATATATTATTGTTTATTTGTTATGCATGAGTTAAGGGGGAGCTTCTTTGAAGCTTTACTTTAATCCATGCATATATAACTTCATGAGTTTTGTCATAATCAAAAAGGGGAGATTGTTGGCCCAAAGGCCTATCACCCTAGTTTTGATGATGATCAACTCATGAAGTTATGTTTATTAATGATCTTGTATTTAATTAGTGACAGATTCATTATCAAGATCTTAGTAGGTGCATAGCTCAACAAAGGATAAAATGTCAAGATTTGGAGCTAGCACGGTGTGATCCAAGGAGCTTTTGGATCAAGCTTGGACCAAGTCAAGATGATGAGAAGACTTCAAGGGAAGACTTCAAGATCAAGACTTGTGTCCAGGTATAAGATTTTTGTTTTTAGTTAAAATGTAAAGGATAAAGTAGTTGGTGGATTGCTCAAGTACATATACACACACACTCTTGATAGAATTGTTTTTATAAAAGATTTTTTAGTTTAGAAAAGATTTTTTTTTTGTGTGACAAAATACTATTTGGTTTTTGATATTCATGTTTACATCTTTCAACCAAAACCAAGTTTATGCTTAATGCCAAAAACATAGATATTTCATCTTGATTGTGTAGTGGATCATATCCATACACACTATGCTTTAAAAGTATATCTGTTTTTGTATTTGATGAAGAGTTTTGGAAAATAAGTTTTTTTTGGAAAATACAAGTTTTCACATGAGCAAATATTTTCATATTACAAAAATAGTCCAAATCTTTTATAACATGCCTTGATTTTGTGTTTGTATATCAAAGTATATTGGTTAAACTATTTTTGTAGATTTTTATGTATTTTATGGGATTTTTATGAAAGCCAAAAGACCAACATTTTTCTCCCAAGTGCTGACCCAGAACTGGCTTACGGGTCGACGGGCGGGTCGACCGGAACTAAGGGCAGGTCGACCGCAAGGGTCGACCGACGTGCACAGAACCGTGCACGTCTAGCAGTTCAGTAGGCGGGTCGACCGGAACTGAGAGCAGTGCTCTCTGTTCTTTTGGGTCGACCGGGCGGGTCGACCGGAGGCTCCAACGGTCGGATTTTTGACCGTTGCGGGTCGACCGGCCGGGTCGACCGGCAGGCCTGACAGACCCCAACGACTACAGTTTTCTGGCCTATAAATTTGGGGGTTTGGTCATTGTTTTAAGCTAAGATTTTGGAGACTTTTAGAGCCAGTTTTTCCTACTCTTTTCAGAGGTTTTTCTCCATAAAATTTAGAGCCAATACTTCCAATTAAAAGGAGAGTTTTTATCAAGAGTGTTAAAGTGAATTTCTTGAGTTTTCCCGCCACCACTCTCATCCTTGTTTTTCTCACACCACACTTGAGCTATCCATTGATTATTCATCCTATAGGTGTGTTGTAGTGAGATTGTTTTAGGTGATCAAAGTGTTGTGATCACCAAAGATCTTTTCTTGTTCTTTGAGGAGGCGGGCAAGTGTGCTCGCGGTGGTTTAGAGTTCGGTTGTGAACTCTTGGTTTGAGGTGCGGCCTCGGCAAGCTTGTGGGGCTTGCGTGTGTATGAGATTAGGGAGTCCGAGGGCTTGTAGGTGTTGCGGCACCGAGGAGAGATCCATTGGGATCTTGCATAGTGGAAATCCTTCGTTTGTCGAAGGCGGGGATGTAGAGCAAGTGTGCTCGAACCTCGAAACAATCCCTTGTGTTTGCGATTGCCTTTTTCTATCTCTCCCCCTTACTTGTTTATATCTTGCATTCTTTATTGTTCATCTTTATATGCATGATATACTTGTGTGCATAATTGATATACTTGCTTGGGATTGTTGCTAACACTTGTATTCAACCAAGAGAGCCAACGCGGCACCTCAACCCATTCAAGGGGAATCTAGAGGAGTTTGTCCAGAGCCTTCACGGGGAATTCGGCAACACTCTTGTGTTATACGTGGTGTTTAGTGTAAAAGTTTTAATTAGGTCATATTGTTTTTAGCTTCCGCATTATTCGCATTATTTGACATTAAGTGACCATTAGATTAGCCATCACCTATTCACCCCCCCTCTAGGTGAACCTACACTTTCATGTGGTACAAATACCTGGACCTGACATCATGACTCTTGACCGGACACTACCATCCCTGATGCCTGTATTATATGACATATTCATGACTATCACTTTTACGGGGACTTGGCATGACTATTATATTATTATCAGATATTTGGTACTCCTGAATGCCTGTACTCCTGTATACTTGAACCCTGAAATAGGGAGGCTCCTGACATTACTCTTGATATTATATTCCTGTTGACCCCCGTAATAGGATAACCATGGATATTGTACATTTGTGAATACCCTGTGAACATTATTATTTGAGACTCTGTTATATTTAAATAACTTACACCGGGATGGGAAAAATTGATGGGTATTGATATAGTTTCTGTGTTTATGGTGGCCATACATATGTTGTACAACTATTCCTGTTGGATTCGACCTGGAGGCCACCAGGCATTTTCGAGGGGTGTACTGGCACCCCGCCCCCTTGCCAGCCTGCCGGGTGTGCTATAATCCCCTGGGTATATCCTGTGGGGAACGGTGACACTCTATTCCTGTTCGGGCATATACTAAGACCTTCAGGCATTTAGTAAGTCCAGGTGCCTAGCGGTACGTTCCGGCTCAGTACTGGATACTCCTGGACCGTTGTCCCGGGCACGCACAGGACCCATTCTAAACATGGATCGTCGTTCCCCATCAATTTTCAATAACCAATCTCGCTCGGCTTGTATGCGGAAGTATATGGCACCGGTCATATACCGAAACATACAAGTTGAACGAGTCTTAATAATAACTTGATAATTGACTTCAGGCTACATGAATTTTAGTGTCATTTCCATACTTGCTATTTATTGTAGTTACTCCTTACTTGATAATTTGATTACATGACATTTGACCTGCTACACTTGCTTTTATTTCATGCCACATAAATTCTAATGTTATTTTCATATTTCACTATTTATTGTGATCATTCCATGCTTATTAATTTGAGTACTTTATACTTGTCATGATGCACTTACTATTATTTGTACTTGCCACTTGGCTTCTTATTGCACTCGCTGGGTTGCCCACTAACAACCCTGAATTTATATGTTCAGATTTGGCAGGTTGGACCGAGGTGAACCCATCAGCTGAGGACCAGGCCTACTTCGAGGAGCAGGCCGATCAGCCGTAGCTTCGCCCAGTCTTTCCCACTCGTGAGATTACCTTTCTAGCTCGTGAGTTATTATCTTTTGTACCCTGTACAGTCTACCTTTGTTCTATCTAGTGAAGTAATATTGATGTAATATTATGTCACTATTTGTGATGACTAAGTACTTGTACTATTTTGTGTTGGAATGTGTAATACCACGTATTTTCGCACTCTAAACCCTGTATTGTGTTGTATTGATGTTTAGCGTACATACGTGATGGTACCATCGCCCTGCGTATGTACGTCGCAGTGGCGTCCCTGTACCCGCCAGGATCGGGGTGTCACACTAACGTTAACCAAAAAGTGTTGTATCTTGATGGGTCCCACGCTTGGATTAAGGATAACCAATGACGATTGTGATAACTGAAAATATTAAGACTGGGACCGCTACACAATGGGTCAACCCAGTCCATGCGGTACCTAAGAAATCTGGTTTTACAGTGGTAGAGAATGACAAACAAGAGTTAGTTCAAACAAGACTCCCTACAAAATATTCGAGTTTGCATTGACTATCGTAAGTTAAATGCTGCCACCCGCAAAGACCATTTTCCTCTTCCATTTATCGACCAAATGCTTGAACGATTAGCTGGCCACGAGTATCACTGTTTCTTAGATGGTTACTCGGGTATAAGCAAATCCCCATAGCTCCGGAGGACCAAGAGAAAACAACGTTCACGTGTCCATTTGGGACTTTTGCCTATCGTCAAATGGCTTTCGGTTTATGCAATGCCCCAACAACATTTCAACGTTGCATGTTAAGCTTATTCTCTGACATGGTTGAACATTTCCTAGAGATCTTCATGGACGATTTCTCCGTCTATGGAGACTCTTTCGATCAATGCCTCTATCATCTAAAACTTGTGCTGAAATGATGCATAGAAAAGGATTTGACCTTTGGGAGAAGTGCCACTTTATGGTACAATATGGGATTGTCCTAGGTCATGAGATCTCTAGGAAAGGAATTGAAGTGGACAAGGCGAAGATAGAGGTCATAGCCAAGCTTCCCAAACCAAAATGTGTGAAAGACATCTGTTTCTTCTTAGGACACGCCGGTTTCTACCGTAGGTTCATCAAGGATTTTAGCAAAATTGTTAGACCCTTAATAAGCCTTTTAGCTAAAGACGTGCCTTCATTCTTGATGACGAATGTCTTAACGCATGGAAAAGCTCAAAATGGAACTTATCTCTACGCCAATAGTTTCTGCCCCGGATTGGTCCAAGCCATTTGAGATTATGTGCGGCGCTTCTGATTTAACCATATGCGCTGTCTTAGGACAACACATAGATAACAAGCAACATGTAATCTATTATTCAAGTAGGACGCTTAATGATGCCCAAGTGAACTATACTACAACCGAGAAAGAATTCTTTGCAGTAGTGTCTGCATTGGAGAAATTCCGCCCATACCTACTTGGGACCAAAACTACGATATTCACCGACCATTCTACACTTCGATACCTAATGCTCAAAAAGGACGCGAAGGCCCGACTCATTCGTTGGATCCTCCTCCTCCAAGAGTTTAATCTCGAAATTCGAGATAAAAAGGGTGTCGAAAATGTCGTCGCCGATCATCTCTTTCGTGTTCCAAACGCCCCTTCCAACGAGTTACCAATCAATGATGACTTCCCCGATGAACAACTTTTTGCTACTTTTAGGGAACCATGGTATGCTGAAATAGTTAACTACTTAGTCACAGACCAAACCACATCCCATTGGTCAAAACAAGACGTATATCAGTTCTTGTCTCAAGTCCGATATTTCATTTGGGAAGAACCTTATCTTTTTAAATATTGTTCTGACCAAATCATTAGGAGATGTATTCCCGATGAGGAAGTAAAGAGTGTTCTAACCTTCTGTCATGAATTTGCATGCGATGGACATTTTGGTCCCCAAAAAACAGTCGAAAAAGTTCTACAGAGCGGGTTCTATTGGCCCACTTTGTTTAAAGACGCATTTGACTTTTGCAAAACTTGCACAAGATACTAAATGATAGGAAGGATTTCTAAACATAATATGATGCCCCTAAACTCAATTCTAGAAGTAGACTTTTTGATGTTTGGGGCATTGATTTTATGGGTCCCCTTCTTAATTCATTTAGGCACCAGTACATCTTGTTAGCTATAGATTACGTATCCAAATGGGTTGAAGCCATCCCTTGCAAGACAAATGACAACAAAATTATTGTCAAGTTCTTAAAAGAAAACATCTTCTCATGCTTTGGAACCCCTTGTGCCATAATTAGTGATAATGGTACATATTTTTGAAATAGAATTTTTAAAGCTCTTATGCGAAAATATGCCATAACACACAAGTTATCCACACCTTACCATCCTCAAACCAGTGGGCAGGTAGAAGTCTCAAATAAGCAAGTTAAGCTTATCTTGGAGAAAACTGTGAATCAAAACAGGAAGGACTGGTCCACCAAATTGGCGGATGCCTTATGGGCATATAGGACCGCCATTAAAACGATTCTAGGAATGTCTCATTATAGGTTAGTCTTTGGAAGAGCTTGCCACCATTCTATTGAGTTAGAGCACCAAGCCTTATGGGCAATTAAGCAGCTGAATTTTGATCTAGATAAGGCTGGTGCACTTCGAAAATTGTAAATTTCTGAACTTGAGGAGTTAAGGAACGAGGCATATGAAAATGCGAAGATTATAAAAGATAGGGTTAAGATTTTTCATGATAAGTTCATCATGAGAAAAACTTTTGTCCAAGGATAAAAAGTCTTACTTTATAATTCTAGACTTCACCTTTTTCCAGGAAAGTTGAAATCAAGATGGACATGGTCTTTCGTTGTTAAGACTATGTTTCCACATGGAGCCATAGAGATATACGACCCTAAGAATGGTAATGAATTCAAGGTAAATGGTCAACGTCTGAAATCATTTTTGAAATCAGTACCGAAAGCGGACACATGCATGAGTCTTTTTGACCCAATGTATCGGTAACTCTACCTCCCTGCAAGTTCATTTCATGCATTTATACATACATGCATACATTGAGGACAATGCAAGAGATAAGTGTGGGGGAGGGTACAAACGCAAGAAATAAAAAAATTATTTATTTTAACATAAATTATTGACTAACTATAGATTGCTCTTAACATAACTCACTAACCTTAGGTTATTAATTTAACAAAAAATATATATATATAATAAAATAATTATATATATATATATATATATATATATATATATATATATATATATATATTTGAAAAGGAAACTATATTTTGACTTATCTTTTGAAAGTAATCCAAGTTAATCTTTAGAATTAGGAAAATCATGAATAGGATTTCAAAAAACTTGGTCAAAATAGAATAAATTGTTGGATTTTTAGGTATAGGAAGAAAAATTGAATAAGTAATTAGTCTTGATTTTTACCTTAATAAAATGTGCATACCTAATACACTTGCACATCTAGGATTCTAAGACAAAGACTCTTGTGCCTTATAAAAAAAATAATAAATAATATAAATAAAAAAATTTCACTAATTAAGCTGGATACATGTGCCTCAAGAAGCATAAGTATTCATATCTAAATGTGATTTTATAAATAAAGTCCTTAGTTTTGTGGCCTAGTTCACTCGAGTCCTTAAGTCTGAGGGGTGTTTTCTCACCGGTGCCCTAAAACCGACCGGTTTTGGAGACACCGACCTTAGACTTGCTACATGGTTGAATTAGAAAGCCTATGAAACTAAAAAAATATTATTTATATATGTACTAACACATCTAATAGTCAATTAGTTAGGTATGATGGCCTCAAGAAGCCTTGATACTTATACAAAAGAAAATTAGAAGAGTTATACACATATATATATATATATATATATATATATATATATATATATATATATATATATATATATATATATATATATATATATATATATAGAGAAATAATAATAAAGAGGCATGGGAGTCCAAGTTAAAAAATCTCTAGTAAAGATTCACATTCACAAAGGATGCATATGACTAAGGGTAACAAAAGAGATTATATAAAAATTCAATTTTAATCCTTACCTAAAATTGATAACGAATTATTGCATAGAGACTAAGTTCAAGAATGAATAAAAATGATAATCCTAAAACTTATAGATTGCTTAGTTTCTTTAAATATATTTCAAATATTTCTCTCCTTTTTCAAAATAAAAAAATTTAATCACTAACATTTTCTTTTTCTTTTATGGATTTTGTGGGTGTAATCCATTGAAAACCCTCACGAGACAACACTCGTCCTCTAGGGGTAACCTAGAGGTGTCACAACTTGTTGCACGTGCTAAGTGCAACCGTGATTCTTACGAAAGTGAGTTAGGATAGGTTAGTTTTTATATTTTCCTTTTTCTTTATTTTTACTCGAGGACGAGCAAAAAGATAAGTTTGGGGGTGTGATAGGTAGTCAAAAGTGCATATTTACCATCATATTTATCATAATATTTTCCTACTTATTCTTTTATAAAGCACTGTTACGTAACGTTTTATTGTTTAATGTTGTGCAGACCTTGAGTAATTAAAGAATAAATAAATGAAGACCAATTGAAGCCAAAAAGCTCAAAAAGCCCACAAGCCCACATGCATGATTTATTTTAGTAATTTAGAAGCTTCTATCTTATCTAACCTAATCTAAACTTGAATTTTAAATTAATAATTTAAAATCTAGGGGATGAGGAGGGAGGATAAAGTAGGACTCCTAATTGCTATTCAAATCAAGGGGGAGGAGGAGAAGGATAGAATAAGATGGATCCTTATCCTAAAACAGAGGAGGACTTCTACTTGAACCTGATTGCTTGCACTACAAGATAAAGATAAAGGGGAAAAGGCTTGAAGATAAAGATAAAGGGACCAAATCCTTTTCAAATTTAGATTTTTGATAACTTGCTTCCCAAGTTATCCCAAATTCTCAACATCGAGGATCCGAATGCAGAATTCAGAAGAAGGCGCCCAGATGGAGGACCAGAGGAGGCCACGCGAGAAAGCGCGTGGCCATTGGCCACGCTTTTACCGCAGAAACGCGGCTATAGCCACGTTTCCGCGGCCTTATGGATAGAGCTGGCAACACATTTTCGTGGGAGAGCTGTTCTGGGACTCTACATCTTAAATCTCCTATAAATAGCCTTGCAGAGCAACAGAGGAGGGGATCTCAGAGCTCAAGCTTAGAGTTTTCTTTAGATCCTCTTTTCTTTCTGAATTTCTTGTATTATTTCTTTTTTTTCTTTGGAGAAGCAGATTATTGAAGAAGCGGAAGAGCTTTGTAATTGGCCTATGACATCCAATAAAATAAGCTTCTTTATTCTTTTTACTCTTCTTACTTTGCAATTCAATTCAGTTTTTTGCTTTAGCGTATTTGTTTTTCTTCGTTTAATTTTCGTGCAACTTTTCTTATTTATAATAAAAATTGAAAATAAAAATAAAAATATGAGTAACTAATTAAACTTATTATTTGTTAATCTCTTGATCAACCCTAGTTTAGTTTAAAAGATGAACTAATTGACATATTTGCTTGTTAGAAACCCTAGGATTAAATTGGTGTTCTTGAAGATGAATCAATAATTAAGTTTAACTAATTTGGGTTGCACTTTTTAAAGAGTTATTCATAATTCATATTTAAATACTTTGATAGTATAATTTTAAGTAAACTTTTCTTATGCTATACTTTGAAATTAGGATGAACTATAGTTTAATTTTTATTAGTGCACACTAATTAAGGTTTACAATATTTTTATTCATCTTTCTTGATTCTCAATCGATACCCTAGGGTAGATAATTCTTCATTCAATATGATGTTCATTCTTTTAGACTAATACTTTAGTTGTGGTACATGATTAGTAGACTATAATTCTTTTTGCTTGATTAAATCTAATTCTCACAATCAATATTTCTTTTTTTCAAGCCAATTTTAGAGAAAATCGTTCTGAAAAGCTTCCATCGCATCCTTCCCTATGGATTGACCCGTCTAGCCCTTACTACACGGTTACATTGAAACAAGACTAAGACTTTCTAATTTTAACTCTTTCTTTATTATTTTCCCTTCTCAATCAATGAATACAATTACAAAGATACAATGACCTTAAATAGGTTTTAAAAGTAGAAGTATATCCTAACTAGGAAACTAAAAATTAATAAAGAAAACAAAATAATTTGAAATCTAAATTAGACCCGAAAACAAACTCTCAATAGAATTCAATTTTTTGATACAAAGGTCATGACAGAGTTAGTCGACTAATAGCTTTCATTAATCAATTAATGAACAAGCCCAAAAATTACCAATTCTCTGTTGAACCAAATTAGTCGACTACTGAGATGGTCGACTACTTTTAATGATTAGTCCACTAATGCAAATTTTGTTGCTTTGTTGTCCTGCTCTCCTACATGAGTCTCTCCCTCTTCAAAAGAACTTATCCTCATATTCCAATCTGGATATAGCTGCACAGTGGGGGCTCTTTCAGCTGAGATTTTTTCTCTCCTCAAATGCATATTGATTGCACACGTATATTGTATTATTCTTTATTATATTTTCATATTTATCATATAATAAATCTCTAAATTTCTTGTCTTAAATGTCTATTTTGCAGAAGATAATCATGGGGAGATAGAGGATAAAATCAAAGAAATATCAGTTAAATTCAGATTTAACTAGATTTATTTAGTTAGAAGAGGATGACCCCAAATCCAGTTTGTTAAATTTAGCTTTTGGTGAATCAAATGGGTAAAGCTAAAAATCAACTGAGGATAACGTCAAATACAGAGTCCAAATTCAAAACCCAAAGGGATAAATGGATAGAGAGAAGATCAACGGATGAGATGAAGCAATTTTGACTCAGATTCTGACTGGATACATTTTAGTATTTGAAACATAACTTTCACTACTGAAACTCAAATCTGATGATTCAAGATAATCCAGAAAGAAAACGTAAAGGGCTACAACTCTTAATTTGATCACTATCTCTAATTCTGTCATTTGATAAGCTATATTCAGCAATCAACATGCCAACAAGCTACAAATCAAAACTGAATATCTATATCAAATTAAGTTTGGAGATAAGGAGAGGATTCAAATTCAGTAATAACCAGCTTTCCCTATCTTCATACTTCTCTACCCTCTGCATTTCTCCTATAAATACCTGCAATCTCAAAGGAGGGATGACCAAGCAGAGAGTAGAATTTAGGCTAATTTGTAGTTTATAAATTAAGTTTTTTATTTTCTTTCATATAATTTTTATTTTCTTTATGTAACTGAGAGGAGAGGATACTTTCATGGAGGAATGAGAGCAAGCTTGTACTGAAGGTGACACCGGTGTAAGTAATCTTTTCTTTCATTGTTATTTGAATCGAATCGAAGTTTCTTTATCTTCTTTATTCTTGTTTTCGTTTGCTTCCCTCTTCTTTGTTTGTAAATCCAAATGACTACGAAAGCCTCGAAGTTGCCTTGCCCTTGCAAGTGCCTTTGATGGCTTATGGTGATGGATATCCATTTTTATGGTAGTGTAGCTTTCCCCTTTCATTTCGTAGTGTAAAACGGGAATGGGGAAGATCACATTTGTCATACTTCATTCGCCTTCAAGCAAAGGTACATCGTCGATACGGGTCAAAGGTAAGCAGGCGCTGAAGAGGTAAGTAACTTTAGGTTTTAGTTTTCTTTTCTTTTAATTTTAGTGTAAATCACCAGCACCACAATCTTCTAAATCTTTTTCACTCTTTTTCAATTTCTTTGTACATATCCACTTCTATTTTCTCCACCTTCTTATTCTACCACTTTCTTCCTAACTTGACTTTAACTCCATTTTTCTCTTTTCTTTTTAAAAACTAAAAGAAGAATTTTAACCGTTAATTGTACCATAAAAGAGTACTTGCTTAAAAAGCTTCATCGCTAGTCCTTCCTTGTGGATCATGACTCGCATAGCCACTTGCTATTGCAGTAGAATTGAGCACCTTATACTACTATTTTAAAAGTTCTGAAATTCTGTATTTTTGTGCAGGTAAAAACCTCAATCACATATTCATCATATCTTCTTCTTCAAAGAGTTTCTCTCGTTTCTTCTTGTCAGTTGTTATTTTATACTTCTTATTAGATTTTTTTCACAAAATCTACTGTCTTTTGCGTACGAGGAAGTCCAATTGCATGCTCTCTGTTATGGCTTCTTGTATTTTAACTCTTCAATCTTATCCTTTATAACTCCACTCTCTTTAACATGCATTCGATAGTGTGGAAGATTAAGTAGACTTTCTTTCGAGATAAGATCAATGTGATGTAGAATATCTCTCATGGGTGGTAAGCCTTTCGGAAGCTTGTCGTGGATAACTCTTCTGGACTCTTCCAATGATGGTTCTATCTTCTCAAGAATATTTGTGGTTAAAGAAATTATTTCTTTGATAACTAAAGTAAGGCTTTGCTTTGTTTCCTTTGATTCCACCAAAAAGTTATCTCGATTGCATATGAATATGAACTTAGGCTTCGCTTCTTCTGTTGACTTTGAAAACGATGGAATAGACCTCATAACCAAATTGTTATCATCAAGAGATTTTCTTTACTGATAGCCGCTTGAGGTTTCTGAATGAAAAAAACATTGGTTTGAATACCTCAGTCACTCATCTGATTGTTGGTTTCAAGCATGTCAGTCGATGGTGAATCTCTCTTGGTTGACTGCTCTTCAATTGGTGATTGTTGATGTTTCTCCGCTA
Source organism: Agave tequilana (assembly GCA_038442645.1). NCBI lineage: Eukaryota > Viridiplantae > Streptophyta > Magnoliopsida > Asparagales > Asparagaceae > Agave > Agave tequilana. Next base: position 38,980 of record JAVJIF010021592.1, read on the forward strand.
TCTCATTCAACCGATAAGATCTCATGAAAGGTCGGGGCCGAATCACCATCTCTTCTGCCTCCAAAGCAAGGCTTTGGGCTTCATCAAAGGAGAATCGTTGTGTAGAAGTATGTGTTTTTGAATTGAATATATGAAATCACTAGTGTACTTTGCCGCTAGTTTCTCTTCAGTCATATCTAATTTGTAGCGAGAGAAAACCAATAGAACTCTTCAGTATATACTGTAACAGATCTATTTTCTTAGGAGCAGCTCTCAAATTGTTAGAAAAAATTTAATAATAATCTGGAGGGAGAAATTTTTCTTGTAAAAGTCGTCTCATTCGCCTCCAAGTTCTTATGGATGATTTGCCTTGTTGCATAAGGATATTTTGCAATTGATTCCACCATGTTGTTCTCTTTCTTTAAGTTTGTAAGCCACAAACTTGACATGATTCTCCATGAGAATATATGTCATATCAAACAGCTTATCAAATTCATAAATTCAAATCAACGAGGAATCAATATGAAGACTCTCATCAAAGAAGGGATCCTAAACTCATCAACATTTGATATCCTTCTCTTTTGTCACGAATAGAATTAAGAAATTTGCCTCCCTATTAGAGTTAAGAAATCCGCCTCCCCTGTTTAGATTAGAATTAGCGAACTTTCTTCGTCTTTTATAGACCATCCCTTCATCTTCATGTTCATTGTATTAATAGATAGGATTGCGCAATTCCTCTTCGTAGAAAAATCTGTTAAATTGAGGATGTTACAGAGATATCTTAGTGGTGGATGATTGAAGGTAGTTGATAAGGTGGACGTTGTTGTGGTGGGATATACGGGTGGAGGTGGTAGTTGAAGATTAGTTAATGGATGACCCCGTCCCCTTCGATACGTACTATCGGTTATACTTTGGTCATCGATCGTGAGAGATAATCTCTTGAGCTCCTGCTTTATGTTGTCCAAGATTGACTTGATAGCACCGACCCTCCTTTCAGTAGTGCCCGTTCTTGTGAAAAGACCTTGCCATCCATCGTCGTCTCCTTCTATCGTCAGAAAGTTGTCGAAGCTCTGATACCACTTGACGCAGACAAGAAAGCAAACGAGGCCGAGTAAATTTTATTCTAACACCAACGAACCATAAAAGATAACTTTAAGTAAGATAATACTCGAATTCAGGAGTAAAATAACTCGAATCCATGAGCAAAGGAAAACAACTCGAATCCATGAACAATTGAAAGAAAACAAACTCAATTTATTTGATAATCAATATTCGATGAATACAATTACAAAGAAACAATAGCCTTAAATCGGCTTTAAAGTAGAAGTCTATACTAACTAGAAAACTAAAATTAAATAAAGAAAAATGAAACAATTTAGAATTCAAATTAGACTAGAAACAAACTCCTAAATAGAATTGGATTTTCTAATACAGAGGTCGGTGACAGAGTTAGTGACTAATGAATTTCATTAGTCAACAAATGAACAAGCCCAAAACTTATCAACTCTCTGTTGACTCAAATTAGTCGATTACTGAAATTGAATTAGTCCACCACTGTGAGGTTAGTCGACTACTTTTGATGATTAGTCGACTAATAGAAATTCTGCTACTTTTGTTATCGTACTCTCCTACATCAATTTCTCTCATCCAAATATTAGTAACATGTTTTGATCTTGTGACATGCTTTTCATAAGCCACATGTCTTACCGATTCTCCTTTCAAGTTTCTCTATATTCTTCTATCTGCAATCAAAAAATAACAATGTCAAGTAGGCATGAGATGTACTCTCTCAATAAATTGATGCGCTAGATAAACTTTTTATACTGTGATAATATTGGTGACAATAGTCGAGCATGTCTAAACTGAAGGGATCTACAAAAGTTGAAATGAATGGTCCCAGATTCACCAATATGCTTATAGAAAAAGTGATTAAACACATTGGATCATTGCATTTAGGCATGGGAGCCGATTTTTCTCACTTTGCATCTATCATGCGGTGTATTGCATTGCATGTATCATTACACACTACAACAAAATCTAATAACATAAAATAACTAAGAATTCAACTAGTAATTACCCATCCTTATTTACCAGAATCAATTCCTCATATAGTGATGTGAGCAACAAAGGAATCAAATTTAGTCCAGAGGATCCATTTCCCCTTATGACGAGTCAAATATTCTGGCCTAAAGATTCTGCCCTCTTCCTTATCTCCTTCCCTTCATCGTCCATCATCAACCTCTTAATGGAGCATTCGATCTCAGAAGTCGAGACCACTTCCCTGCGATGATCCTAATCCCTCACCGTAACTCCAAACTTCCAGTAATCGATCACCATCATAAAATTTCTGGGCTGGTCCGAGTGCATCGGCCACTCGATTAGCGGCAGGCCCATGCTTAAACCCTCCATGCACAAACTCCACCTGCAGTGGATCATGAAAGCACCAGTCTGAAAGATGGGTCAAGATCTCCAGCTGCAGTGCCCATCATCTCACCACCAATCCAACCTTTTCTAATCCTTCTTCAAACTCCGCTGACAATTTCCTCTGCTGATTCTTAGCATCATTAGCAAAGACATCGCCGCGATCAGCATCTCTCAATGCCCAAATGAACCTCTGCTCACTGCGTTGCAACCCAATCGTCAACTGTTCATCTCTGTTGGAATAATATCGGAGGTCCAATGGAAACACCAGAGTTTTACCGCAGAATAATCATAAACACAACAAGAACAAATAAATGAGAAAAAAGCGAGAAAACACAGATTTCATGAGGTTTGACAATTGCCTACGTCTTCTGGGTAGTAGGTGATGTTGGCCCAGAGGCCTTCCACTCTAGTTTTGATGATGATTAACTCATGTAGTTATGTTTACTAATAATCTTGTAATGTTTAGTTTCAGATCTTTAGCCAAGATATTAGTAGGTGATTAACTTCAACAAAGGTATTTTGGAGCGTCTCACATGGTGATTCAAGAGCCCGAGCGACAAAGTCATATCTAGCACTCGTTGGAGTCAAGCTCGGTGGATCACGGTTTGGATCGAGTCGGCTTGAAGACGGAGTTCGTCAAGAAGACTTCGGTACCTAGTTTAGTTTATGTTTTAGATCCATGTGTAAAGATTAGATAGTGTGATATGCTCAAGTTCACAACACACACACGTGTTTCTAGTTTCATGTTTATCGGTTTTCGATTTTTGGTTTAACCAATCTTGGTTTTCATGAATAGATAGACTCAAAACAAGTTTACTTGGTTTTATGTATATTAGATTCATTCTATCTACATGTATGCTTCATATCTTAAATAAACTTAGTTTGACATACCTATTCATGTGTTTAGGTTTTGTATTTAACAAAACTTGTTTTTGAAATTATTGTCAAAAACTATGATATATATCGTTATATGTATATTGGATTATATCCATAAACAACATGCCTTAAAAGTTGTTTCATATCATGTTTTTGTATTTGGATGAGTTTTGGACAAAACGTATTTTCATTTGAAAAATCCAAGTTTTAGAAAATACAGGTTTTAGTTTTCGGCAAAATTTCTAAGTTACAAAAATAGTTCAAAAAGTTTGAAATATGTGTTGAAATTTTTCACACATGTTTGGTTATCAAAGTATTATACTAAACTTATTTTTGTAGATTTTTAGAGATTTTATGGGATTTTATAGAATATTAAAAACCCAGGTTTTCAGTTCCTTATTGCTGCCTGCCAGGCTCTGGCGGTCGACCGGACCCAGAGTCGGTCGACCGGACCGGTCGACCGACGTACACAAAACGTGCACACTAGCCAGCCACTTGGGCCGGTCGACCGGGCGGTCGACCGACTGCAAGTATCCCACTCTCGGGTGGGGGCGGTCGACCGATCGGTCGACCGTAAGGCTTGGACGGTCGACCGAGCAGTCGACCGGCCAGAGAGCAAATTGCTCTCTGGATTGGGACGGTCGACCGAGCGGTCGACCGGAGGCTCCAACGGTTAAATTTTTGACCGTTGGCGGTCGACCGGGCCGGTCGACCGTCAGCCGCCAAGGCTGAAAATCAGCCCAACGGCTAATTTTTGTTGGAGGCCTATTTATATCCCATTTGAGGTGTTTTCCCAAAAAGTTTTTCAAGAGCCAAAAGTTTACATTCTTCTGGAGTTTTATTACAAGTTTTTAAAAAAAAGAGTTTTTAGAGCTTCAAAGTTTTCATCTTCATTTGTTTTTAGGGTTTGGATAAACCTAGAGGGGGGGTGAATAGGTGTACCGCTAATCTAATGAACTAAATGCGAAAATTAAAACTAATTACAACTACACTTAGTGCAACCAACGAGTGTAGTCGAATTCCCAGTGAAGGGCTCTGGACTAACTCCTCTTGATTCCTCTGAATAAGAGTTGAGGCACTATATGAAGCTCTCGTGGTTAAGCACAAGTGAGGCACACACAAACAAGCCAAGCATATAATATGAATGAGCAATATGAATAATGCAAGGCACAATATAAAGAGAGAGAGAGAGTAAAGAGTCAATGGATCAAACACAAACATCAAGATGTGATTCGAGGTTCGAGCACCAAGCTCTACGTCCCCGCCTTTACCGAGAAGGATTTCCAATCCACTAACTTGTCCACCTTGGACTCCCACACAGGGAACCTCCACCGAGGATTTTGGGGCAATACAATAACAGGGAGTACCCAACTCCTCTCTCCAACCAATACAACCTCTCACAGAGGCAATGCATAACCAACACCACCTCACACAAGAAGGGTAGGCCCTTAGCAAAACAACCACAATCCACCTCTTCACAAAGAGGGATACAAATCCAACACAAGCTCCACCTCTCACTAGAGGGAGCAATACACAATCTCAACCTCTCACTAGAGGGAGCTAATCACAACCCAAATCAATCTCTACCAAGAGGGATATCACAAATGAAAGGGTTTACAACTTGGTGGTATATCTCAACCACAAACACCTTCTTCTCCACAAAAACAAGGATCCTATAGAAAGGATAGAATGATAGCTCAAGTGTGGAAAACCAAGAGTTTGAAAACAAAAACACAAAGAAAAGTATTTGGGAAAACAACTTGTATTTGATGGAAATGAAGAACTAAGCAAATATCCCAAATCCAAATTTTCTTTGATTTTTCCAAACCCTAAAAACAAATGAAGATGAAAACTTTGAAGCTTGTAATAAAAACTCCAGAAGAATGTAAACTTTTGGCTCTTGAAAAACTTTTTGGAAAAACACCTCAAATGGGATATAAATAGGCCTCCGACAAAAACTAGCCGTTGGGCTGATTTTCAGCCCTGGCGGCTGGCGGTCGACCGGCCCGGTCGACCGCCAATGGTCAAAAATTTGACCGTTGGAGTCTCCGGTCGACCGCCCGGTCTACCGTCCCAATCCAGAGAGCAGTTTGCTCTCTGGCCGGTCGACCGTCCAAGCCTTACGGTCGACCGGTCAGTCGACTGCCCCACCCGAGAGTGGGATACTTGCAGTCGGTCGACCGCCCGGTCGACCGGCCCAAGTGGCTGGCCAGCATGCACGTTTTGTGTACGTCGGTCGACCAGTCCGGTCGACCGACTCTGGGTCCGGTCGACCGGTCCGGTCGACCGCCAGAGCCTGGCAGGCAGCAATAAGGAATTGAAAACCTGGGTTTTTAATATTCTATAAAATCCCATAAAATCTCTAAAAATTCACAAAAATAAGTTCAGTATAATACTTTGGAAATCAAACATGTGAGAAAAATTTCAACACATATTTCAAACTTTTTGAACTATTTTTGTGACTTAGAAATTTTGCCGAAAACCAAAACCTGTATTTTCTAAAACTTGAATTGTTCAAATGAAAATACGTTTTGTCCAAAACTCATCCAAATACAAAAACATGATATGAAATAACTTTTAAGGCATGTTGTATATGGATATAATCCAATATACATATAACGATATATATCATAATTTTTGACAATAATTCCAAAAACAAGTTTTGTTAAAATACAAAACCTAAACACATGAATAGGTATGTCAAACTAAGTTTATTTAAGATATGAAGCATACATGTATATAGAATGAATCTAATATACATAAAACCAAGTAAACTTGTTTTGAATCTATCTATTCATGAAAACCAAGATCGGTTAAATCAAAAACCGAAAACCGATAAACATGAAACTAGAAACACGTGTGTGTGTTGTGAACTTGAGCATATCACACTATCTAATCTTTACACATGGATCTAAAACATAAACTAAACTAGGTACCGAAGTCTTCTTGACGAACTCCGTCTTCAAGCCGACTCGATCCAAACTGTGATCCACCGAGCTTGACTCCAACGAGTGCTAGATATGACTTTGTCGCTCGGGCTCTTGAATTACCATGTGAGAAGCTCCAAAACACCTTTGTTGAAGCTAATCACCTACTAATATCTTGGCTAAAGATCTGAAACTAAACATCACAAGATTATTAGTAAACATAACTACATGAGTTAATCATCATCAAAACTAGAGTGGAAGGCCTCTGGGCCAACAATCTCCCCCTTTTTGATGATGACAAAACTCATGGAGTTATATATGCATGGATTAAAGTTAAGCTTCAAAGAAGCTCCCCCTTAACTCATGCATAGCAATAAACAATAAGATATGCAATAAATACTAAACATGAATATGCATAAACATGTATAAAATAATGAAATGAACATGCTCTAGATACCAACATGCTCTTGATACCAAACATTTAAAATAAATTCTTTTTCCTTTTTAAAATAAACATGTTTTTAAATACATGCTCTTGATACCAATCAATTAAAAAACTAATCAATCAATAGAAGCTCTTGATACCAATAAAATAATAAAAAAAAAGCTCTTGATACCAAGCAAATAAAAACTCAACTATATATGCATATAAAAACTCAAATACATGCATAAAAACTCAAATACTTCTCCCTCTTTTTGTCAATCATCAACAAAGGGGTTAAAGTAAAACGATGTTCTCTCCCTTTTTGTCAAAAACAAAAATCAATAAAGGGGTGACATTAAACAAATCAATAAAAAGATATATGCAATATACATTCATGAAGAGGAAGACGCTAAGTTAACTTCCCTACATATATGCATTACATGAAGAAGGGATGACAAGCCCTAACTCACATAACGCATAATATGCAATGCATAAGAGGAGATGTGAAGCTCCCCCTAGACACGTGTATCGCATAAAGAAGAGTTGTCAAGCTCCTCAATATAAGATACACTCAACATGAATCTATATGTAGAAGAGATGTTAAGCTCCCCTTGCATATAGGCAATACACATCAAAACATTTTTAATTTTCTTGATATCAATTGAAAGTGAATATATTAATTGAAAGTAAACAAATAAACATCTTGATACCAATTGTAAGTATTTTTCATTTTGAACATATGATACCAAATTAAAATCAATATTCATTTTTCAATTATTTTTCATCATAAAGTATGGGAGTGAAAATCAAAGGTAAACCAAATACCAATTGAAAGATGAAATACGAATTTTCTCCCCCTTTATGAAATACCAAATAAAACGATGCATAAGCTTGTATAAATACCAATTGAAAACTAATCAATTGAAACATAATAGTCATTAGAAATCAAGCTTAGCATAACCAAAATTTGTGCTCAAAAATATAGAGATATAGTAAGCACAAATAAAACATATATATATGTATGAAAAATGAATATCAATCGAAATTGATACTATTTGAAGTGTAAGCATATAAATATCAAAAGCATCTATATGAGTATACAAAAAAAAAAATGTCAATATTGATACCAATTGAAACGATCCAATGATACCAACTGAAACAATAATAAGATCAAGTGTATAACTCATATTAACTTCCACCCATTTCATCCGCCCTTAAAAGGAAAGGATTTTCAAAAATAGGTTAGAAAATAGAATATGTTTGAAAACTCTTCTGAAATGAAGAATACGAACTAGTTATAAGAAAAATTTGAAAACTAGTACGAAATCTTTCAAGCAAGGAATAAAACAAAAATATTTTTCATGAAATATGAAACTCACATGATAGCCAACACTCAAAGTCAATGAAGCATGAATATGACTCATGAAAACAAAGCATGAGTAAACAAGAAAGATGAGTGTACAAATAAAATGTGAAGAACATAATCATGAAAGGTAGGCAATAAGCTCAATTGAAATTCCTTTAAACATGAAACCATGAAAATCGTCAAAAACTAAATTTTCATTAAAATAATTTATACTCCAAGGCATATGTATGTTTTGACAAAACAAGAAGTATACATACATATCCCTAAACACAATTGAGTCCATAACAGAGATTTGCATGAAAAGCAAATGACTCAAGGGGTATACATGTATATCTTAAGATTTGGCAAAATAGACATATACATGAAGTGAAAATACATGATCATAAAACATGTCCAAGATGGGGAATACAAATTAAAATGCATGAATCATCAAAATTAGGCTATACTAGTACATTTAACAAGCACAAATGAGCATTTAAGCACAAACATATAAAAGTCTATTTGTGGCTCACTAGATGTACAAGTATATATCTAAGTTTTAATGAAAACCAACATCTAAACATGTAATCAAATCATGAAGCATAAAACAAGACATGAATCAACCTGATAAACATAAATATGATCATTATGTAAATCCACATGCTATTAGAACTATGATAAACATGATAACTAAACATATGTGAGAACACAAAAATAATGGTCCATATAAACATGGGTGATCTCAAATGCTATACATGCATGTAATGGTCTAATAATCATGGCATTTAACATACATACTAATCAAAACATGCTAAAACTCAATAATTGTAACGCCCCGATCCCGGCGATACGGGGACGTCACTGCAACGTATATACGTAAGTCCGAAGTACCTTCCCGTATATACGCTAAGCATCAGTACAGACAAGAATCAGAGTACGGAAGTAAGTGGTGCATTATACATTCCAACATATATATACAATTACAGAATTATCACCAGAAGTGATCCAATATTAACAATAATATTATATCACTGATGCGCAAATGCGGGAATACAAAAGATATACATGTATGGACAATATAAAAGATACATGTATATGAACAGTACAAAAGAGTGCTCACGAGGTAACTGGAGAACCACGCTACCGCTGCGCTACTCTGATCAGCAACGGAGGAATCCATACGCTCCAATACCTGGACATAAGAATCCAGGGGAGTCAGTGAAACTCCCCAGGCGAGTATGATATAATGCCAGGTGGCGAGTCAGGAGGAGCACAAATGTCAAGTACAGAAGATAGGAGGGTTAGAACATAAGTGAAACATATATGAACGGTATAACATAAAATCCATGAAACAGGAAAATCCAAGATAAAACTGATCATAAGCAAAAGTGATTGTATACGCTTAGGTCACGGTCCCATGAGACAAATACATCGAAGGAATAATCCAAACAAGGAAACCCTCATCTATATACTTCTATCTCATGCCACAGAAATCCAAGCGTATAGAATCAGAGTTGCAAATCATATGAAAGTCAAACAGGAATACAAAACAGGAATCATGACATGTATAGCAAGTGTAACAGGAATCATAACAGGTTCTATTATTATTATTACTTGTCTGACCCATATATCTAGGTATGTGACCTGGTGTACGGCCAACCCACATACATCCATATATAAGCAAGCCAAGGTTGTTAACGGAAGTAGATGGAGAACTGATAACACTTCTTATAGTAGTTTCCATACACCTGGAACCAGTATTGGAGGCCCAAAGTCCCCCTAATCACATGTCTTCTGTGGAACTCATGGTTCCACTACCACAAGTCGTCAATATTTTATTCCATTACTATAAGAAAGGTATCATTCCGGCATCCATCACTTCCTCCCATACCCATACAAGTTGTCCTTTTTATGGTTTATTAACATAATTATCAGATTAAGGGAATGAACAATATCTTAACAGGTATACATAACAGTAATCAGTACATAACGTAATCAGGTGTTACATCCCCTTTATCGTGATAATTATAAGAATCGGTGTATCATGCTTGGTATATAAAGATAGCATGACAAGTGGTGATATGTATCAAGTAACCAGTCAAGTCAGGAGATAGATGATAGTCTGGGTAAGTCATGGTACAACATACAGGTCTTGCCAAATAGTGGCATGTCAGGTAGTCAGATGATAACACAGTTACCAAGGTGATATACATATGTTAAAAGGAAACATGCAATTGACAAGTCTGAAATAATAGCATGGCAATCATAGGAGAAACTCAGAAGTCAACGACCACGAAGGGTCGGCCACGCATAGTAAGAAAGCAGTAAAAGATATATGACATAAAGTATATGAAAACATGAAGCGAATCAATGAAATAAGAAGCAAGAAGGTAGCGAGTAAGAATACTCGCCCAAATCACCAAAACGCCGAAATATCCGGAATCCACGGAAGCTCGGGATGCGCCATAACCTGTGATATAAATATGTAGAGTGAAGATGAGAGAGAAATAATGGAAGATGATGCGTGTCAAGAGACAAGTCAAGTAATACCTATAGGTGATGTAAGTCTAGAGGGTAAGGTTCAGGTTCAAGAAGGGAATCAACTATAACAGATAGGCAAAGTTAGTCGTCTAGGTGGAATGGGTGGTCGACTAATAAAGAAGTTGGTCGACTAGGAGAAATGGGGTAGTCGACTAATAGTGGTCCTAAGTCGTCTAACAGTCAGGTCAAGTTGACTAAAACTGGGTTCTAGAGAGTTAGGATTTTTCCACAGAAAAACAGATTTTGGCCTAAAACAGACTAACGGTCGACTGGGGTCAATGGCCGGTCGACCGATACGGGACAGTCACCAACTAACGGTCGACGTCCGGTCGACCGATACAAGGCCGTGACCTCCAGGTTTGGTCGGTCGACTTCCGGTCGACTGCCGATCGACCGGAGACACAACTAACGGTCACCTGTCGGTCGACTGCCGGTCGACCGATACAGGGCCGTGAGCTCCAGGTTTTTACTACCGGTCGACTGGTTGGGAACCGGTCGACCGCCTACTCAAAACTGTGCACGTTTGTGCACATCGGTCGACTGCCCCCCTTGGGCCGGTCGACCGAAGTTCTGAAATCTGCTGCTGTTAGGTCAAAAATCAGATTTTTGTGTGGTTGTGTTTGATAATCAAATAGCATGTTTATGAAGATACAAACCTATATGATATGGATACATGATTATACAAAGAATTAGACAAGTGTTAGTGAGTAGGAATACTCACATGGAACGGTTATTGGAAGCTCTACACGTTCGGAAAGATCGAGGTCGACAATACCACCAAAAGGATCCACGGCGATACGATCGACGAAGGAAGCTACGGTCCAAATCCAAAGGAGGGTTGTGGTGGTGGTTGTGGTGAAGAGATGAGGAGGAGTTTAGGTGGAGGCTAATATCTTGGTGAAGTGATGAAGAGAGAAAAAGGAATTGAAATGGAGAAGGAAGGGTATTTATAGGTTTTGGAATTTGTGAAGGAGTTGCAAATAATAAAAAGGGAGGGGCTTATTTGCAAAGTGGAGGATGAGGTGGTTCTCTTGGCCAATAGGGGCTTGCCATGGTGAGGGGTGAGGTGGAGAAGAAGTGTGTGGAAGTTGGTGAGGTGGAAATATTGTGTGGTGGAGAATTAAAGGAAGTGTGTGGATGAAAATGAAAGCTTATGGAGGAAGCTAAAGGAAATAAAGAAATTAGGAAAAGGAAAAGGAATTGGAAAGAGAAGATATTTTCTTGGAAAGGAAAATGAAAATAATGAAAGTGGCGGATTCCTGGGTTTGAGTTGTGGATGCGGAAATCTTTCGGGAAAATATCGGATGCGTCCCGAAATCAAGTATCTCGGAACGACCCGAAATAATTATCAAAAATCAAGAATATTATATTAAGAATAATAGTGAAATCCTTTTTAAGAAATACTTTATAGTTTTAAAACTAAAAATCCCGGAATCAGTTACCTACCGACTCCGAAGGAATTTTCATAAAATCATAAAATCCTCAGAAAAAGAATGTAGGTAGAAAATGTGATTCTAAGAATTAAAGTCTAAAGAACCATCTAGAAATTCCTAGCCGTGTGTGAATTAAAAATCCTGGAATCGGTTATCTACCGACTCCGGTGGGATATCCATAAATTCGTAAAATCTTTAGAAAAAGGATTTAGGTAGGAAATATTACTCTAAGAAGAATCGTCTAAAGACTCTTCGAGAAATTCCAAGTGGTTTGTGAATTAAAAATCCGGGAAGCGGTCAGCGACACTGGCCGACACCGGTTTTGAAGAAATTCATTTTAATTCCGGAAAATTCCAGAAAATCACAGAAAATCTAATATATTGGAAAATAATATTTGAAACTGAAATCGGTCAAATCTAATCACCGGAAAGACCAAACCGAGTAATACTCTAGGATCGGGCCTTCGGTTCAGACTAGGGCTGACTCCGAGTCCACGAATCCAAATCCAAGATAAAACAATCATATAAGGAATTCATAAAGCAAAACAAATACAGGAAACAAATCGAAAAAATACGATCGGAAAATCTGAATACGCAACTAAGTACGTATTCCGGGAACGGGGTATTACAATAATGTAGAAAGCATGTAAATATAAACGGGAGTTAGAGATCGATACCAAAACCGATGAAGGCACCTCTCACCTCTCTAGTTCTCCAAACCAAGGTGGTCCTCCCACCAAACTCCCCTTGAAAGTGATGCATCCAATATGTCATCTTTAGGCTCGGAACGCATCCACTTCAAGGCACCATCACTCTCACGTCATGCGAGAGCCCACACCTACATCAAATACAATAGGGGTGGTCTTCGGTACCCATATTCTTTTGGGTCCATGGGGGTTAGTTCCTTTCCTAACCCAAACAAATTTAGTTGCTAAATTTACATCATGAACTCTATCATAGCAAAATTTAGCAAGGTGGCCCTTACGTTCACAAAGTGTACAAGTGTACACATGAGCATACATAGTGTGATGGGTGTGTACGTGAGGAGCATGTGTATGCCGTGGATGGTGTGCATGCAAAGATGAAACTTGTTTCTTTCGAACCAAAGATTCCAGGCGTGTATGGTTCATGGTACAACGGTTCAAAGTGGAGCCCAAACAATCCATATTCTTATTTATCAATTTTATATCATTTTCAATTAAAAAAGAAGAGGGGCATGCAATAGATAAGCTAGGTGAAGCTACACTAGCATGGCAAACATGTGAATCAATATCATTTTGCAAATAAATATTTTTCTTTAAATAATCATCCAAATCCTTTGAAATAGAATCAATTTTTATTTTTAAGGATTCATTTTCTTTTAAAACAAAATCAAGTTTTGAAGTTAAAGATTCATTTTTCTTCAAAACATCATTACAATCATTTTTATTTTTCAAGATCTTGTTTTCATTTAGGGCAAGATCAAGTTTAGACTTCAATGTATCCCTCTCATTAGAAATCTCCACTTTCTCTTGCAAAACTATCTCAATTCTAGAAGGCAAATTTTTATTTTCTTCTTTTAAAACAAGACTATCCTTTTTCAAAAATTTATATTTTGAAATCAAAATTTCACAATTTTTAGCAAGTTCATCATTCATGGCTTGTGCCTCTAAACACTCATTGCAATATGAAGTAGAACTAGTATCTAGTTGAGATTCCGATTGTACCTCAAAGGAGTCATTCCCTTGGACCATGAAGCAATGTTCATCGGACTCGTCTCTCCTAGATCTCCTCTTCTTATCGATAATCTTTGGAAGCTCGGGAGAAGTCAAAATGATCCATACTGCAAAAGCAGACTCATAGTGAGAAAACACATGTAAATAATCTTTATGAAGAGATGCTCTAAGTGCCTTTAGGGCTATTGCATTGGCCTCTATATGCTTGCTATCACTAAGGTAGGATTCCTTGGTAATGGCAAGATGAACTTTGTATCCTAAGGCTTTTAAATGACAATCATCATAACCTTTCAAATATCAAGTCTAGAGATATCAAACATGGGAGGGCTATCCATGAGTGCAAACTATATGTGTGCAAATGTAAATGCAAATGTAGATTAGCAAAACCAAGATCACACTCCTAGGTGGTTAAACTAAATATCAGGAGTGTAGGCTCTGATACCAATTGAAAGTACACCTAGAGGGGGGTGAATAGGTGTACCGCTAATCTAATGAACTAAATGCGGAAATTAAAACTAATTGCAACTACACTTAGTGCAACCAATAAGTGTAGCCAAATTCCCGGTGAAGGGATCTGGACTAACTCCTCTTGATTCCTCTGAATAAGAGTTGAGGCGCTATATGAAGCTCTCGTGGTTAAGCACAAGTGAGGCACACACAAACAAGCCAAGCATATAATATGAATGAGCAATATGAATAATGCAAGGCACAATATAAAGAGAGAGAGTAAAGAGTCAATGGATCAAACGCAAATAACAAGATGTGTTTCGAGGTTCGAGCACCAAGCTCTACGTCCCCGCCTTCACCGAGAAGGATTTCCGATCCACTAACTTGTCCACCTAGGACTCCCACACAGGGAACCTCCACCGAGGATTTTAGGGCAATACAATAACAGGGAGTACCCAACTCCTCTCTCCAACTAATACAACCTCTCACAGAGAAATGCACAGCCAACACCACCTCACACAAGAGGGGTAGGCCCTTAGCCAAACAACCACAATCCACCTCTTCAAAAAGAGGGATACAAATCCAACACAAGCTCCACCTCTCACTAGAGGGAGCAATACACAATATCAACCTCTCACTAGAGGGAGCTAATCACAACCCAAATTAACCTCTACCCAAGAGGGATATCACAAATGAAAGGGTTTACAACTTGGTAGTATATCTCAACCCAAACACCTTCTTCTCCACAAAAACAAGGATCCTATAGAAAGGATAGAATGATAGCTCAAGTGTGAAAAATCAAGAGTTTGGAAACAAAAACACAAAGAAAAGTATTTAGGAAAACAACTTGTATTTGATAGAAATGAAGAACTAAGCAAATATCCCAAATCCAAATTTTCTTTGATTTTTCCAACCCTAAAAACAAATGAAGATGAAAACTTTGAAGCTCTAAAAACTCTTTTTTTAAAAACTTGTAATAAAACTCCAAAAGAATGTAAACTTTTGGCTCTTGAAAAACTTTTTGGAAAAAACACCTCAAATGGGATATAAATAGGCCTCCAACAAAAACTAGCCGTTGGGTTGATTTTCAGCCTTGGCGGCTGGCGGTCGACCGGCCCGGTCGACCGCCAACGGTCAAAAATTTGACCGTTGGAGCCTCCGGTTGACCGCTCGGTCGACCGTCCCAATCCAAAGAGCAATTTGCTCTCTGGCCGGTCGACCGCTCGGTCGACCGTCCAAGCCTTACGGTCGACCGGTCGGTGGACCGCCCCCACCCGAGAGTGGGATACTTGCAGTCGATCGACCGGCCCAAGTGGCTGGCCAGCATCACGTTTTGTGTACGTCGGTCGATCGGTCCGATCGACCGACTCTGGGTCCGGTCGACCGCCAGAGCCTGGCAGGCAGCAATAAGGAACTGAAAACCTGGGTTTTTAATATTCTATAAATCTCATAAAATCTCTAAAATCCACAAAAATAAGTTCAGTAAAATACTTTGAAAATCAAACTTGTGTAAAAAATTTCAACACATATTTCAAACTTTTTGAACTATTTTTGTGACTTAGAAATTTTTTCGAAAACCAAAACCTGTATTTTCTAAAACTTGGATTTTCAAATGAAAATACGTTTTGTCCAAAACTCATCCAAATACAAAAACATGATATGAAACAACTTTTAAGGCATGTTGTATATGGATATAATCTAATATACATATAACGATATTGTTGACACTTAAGAAAGACAAGATTCTTACTGGCCCGAACAATGTCTAAACTTGTTGACATTTACAAAAGACAAGTGACAGACAAGCTGATGACCAGTTTTCACCCATCTCCAAGGGACAAGGAAGCAACTTGAACCCCACTGATCCAGCAAGCAGACAGTGAACCCGGATTGTTTCTAAACAGACCTCAGCAGGTCTAAAGATGCTAGCACTTAGCATCACATGAGCCCAAAGGGATAGCCTCTCTTGAGAGGCTAGGATCACCCAACTTCGCCTTGAAGCCATTCAAAGCTCCGCCAGGAAGCTAACTTATAGCTTCGCCTAAACTGCTGAAGCGTAACTCCGCAAAGAGAGTCAGCTCCGCCCTGGAGCCATACACAACTACGCAGAAAGGGTATATGATAGCCTCGCCACAGATGACTTCTAGCTCCGCCGAAGAGTTTCTTTCGGACTTCGTCAGAAACTGCCTCCAGCTCCGCTGTGAGTTCAAGGCGGGCAGCGCCACTATTGGTCTGCTATGGTCAATCTTTGACCAATCAAATCTCCAGATGAGATCAAATCTAATCGGGATCAAGATTAAATCCAATCAAGATCAAATCTGAGATCAAATTCGGCAGTTGATTGCCACAATCTCTTGATTTTCTTAAAACGAGTAAGGAGATCAGGGAAAATCCTCCAACAATATGGAAAGGATCAAAACAGATCAAGAAGATCAACCGACCTGCCATTTCTAGCTTCGCTGAAGCTGATCCTAGCCTCACAGCAAGGCTACTTTCCAGATTTAAACAGAGATTCAATCTGTTTCCATATCTTCAAGGGACGATTATACCCTTGCTCTCCCTATAAATAGCCCATCAGGGTACAAGGAGAGAGAGCTTTTGAAGAGGCGATACGCTCGAGAGAGGACTCCACAAGCAGAGACTTCTTCACGACGCACCGTGCGCTCTTGAATTCAGAGACTTTTAGATAATTGCTTCTCTAATCAGGGTGCTGATACCCTAATACCTTCCTCTAAGGAATCTCCAGAATCAGGCGAGAAGGAATTCCTAATTGAAGGCAGTTTTGAGAAGTAACAAGAAGGTTCTACCAACCTTCTGTTCTCTGATTCCCCGAACCAGGCGAGAAGGGAATCTCATCGCTCGCATCGTCAAAGGGACAAAGTGGTCGCGCGCTGACCAGACTCCTATCGGCACACTTCTCCAGAATCTCTGAGGAGATCTACTTGTAATCTTTTTAAGAATACCCTTAATTTAGCTCCTCAAACCCTTTTTATTGTAAGTTTTCCCTTTGCAAATCAATGGGAAACAAGATGGCGACTCCGCTAGGGATAGTATTCTCCACTGCCGAGAATCAAGTGTCGCAATGCGACAAATAGACCTTCGGGTCTAACTCTGAATTCAGAAAAGCCGGTGCAGCCAGAGCCATCTGGCTAAATCTTCAAGGAAAGTCTCTGCGGAGACAGAAAAGGTTCTCTGCGAACTTGCTGCGGTTCTCTGGCGCAACAAGGAAGCACGCCCGCAACCCAAGTCCTACACTTTTGAGAACTTGGTCATTCAATTCGACCAAGGAAGATTTGAAGAAGTCCTCTCTGGGGTGGCCTAATGCTTCGAGCACGGAAGCATAAGAAGGTCTCCATGACCAAGGTTTCAGAACAGAAACCAGAAGCAGAATTCTGCCAACACCCTTTAGCCTCGCGTGTGGCTAATCAGGTTCCTTGCGAACCTAAGTCTGCCAAAGCGGATGTGGAGGCCTAAACAGAAGTCTCTGGGCAAAGCCTCAGGCGTAGTTACGCCAAAACCGTGCCTCTCTCGCGAAGAAAAAGGCAAGATGCCTATCTGCTCCAACAATGCTGCCAACCATGAAGTCACGACGGCAATCATACCGTGGCCCAATTCAAGAGCAACGACGCCTTGCGCCGGCCTCGTTCTCATAAGCGAAGCTACTATACCACAGTGTACGCGTAGGGCTCATGACCACGAAGCTAGAGCCAAAGTACTATCCAAGACTAATAGCCTTCGCAGCAGCATAGCGGGTAATGCACCACAGTGTGCTCCGCTCTCCAATTCGTCAGGCACTAAGCTCACACCTGTTGGCGAAACTAGAGCTGAAGTACTATTCAGTGCTAATCCCTTCTGCAGGGATAAGAGGAACGGGACGTCATCCTATGAACGCACCAAAAGGGCTTCTACGCGGGATTGTTCAGGCTCTAATGGGCCTGACTTGCGGGAACTCTTGGCGAACAAACGACAGTTGGAGTCTTTCCGGATCACTCCCCCTTATTGTCAACAAAAGGGATGTCAGCTGGTGACAGTCCACTCAGTTCATTGCCGGCTAGGACCCATCCTCGCCGCTCCTCTAGGCCAACAATCAGTTTTCGATCGGTTGACGGCGCAAGCTCCGATGAAGCATCATAAAAGGAGCATCTCGCGAGATCTACCCTCTGCATCTATCAACATGACCGGAAGGGGACGAGAGCTACGCAGGGGAAGACAAGCATCTGACGACACCCCCTACAGCTCCCCAGATCCAGATTACAGCCCAGGCTTAGGCGAAGTCTTGGTGCATGAAGAGGGTGTTTTCCGAAACACCCGATCTAGGGTGGCGATACCCTACAGTTATGAACAGCCTTCTTCCTCAACGACCCTAGCCTCGCCGGAGCCCAGGAGATCACTCCAACCATCGGATGAAGAAGATGAAGATAATGGGTATGCCTCTTCGGCGACCGTCAGCTCAGTGCGAACAAACAGAGCATCAGTCAACATGGCTAATAATGTTAATGACGACCTTCGTCGACGTTTGAAAGCTCAGGAGCAAACTTCCAAGACTCAGCAAGAAGCTCTGGACAACATTCAACAGATGCTTGCTCAACTCCTTAGCAATCGGAATGACAATGATGCCGGGAGCAATCACGATGAGGAGGAACATTTCAGCAATGAGCAGCCAAAGACGGAGAAATCCAAGGAGGGTTCTTCCTTAGACGCCGAAGTCCTTAAAGGCCTCCAAGCTCAAATTGCATCCCTAGCTCAGAGGGATGAATTAAAGAAAGTAGGGGCAGTCCGTCCTTACCCATTGGAGTGGGATTCAGTGCCATATCCACCAAAGTTCAAACCACCGACGTTGCATACGTATGATGGTAAAAGTTCACCAAATCAGCACATCTACTATTTTCGGTCTCAGACTGGTAATGTTATAGGCAACGACGCCATCATGGCTAGGCTGTTCATTGGCACCTTAAAGGGGGTGGCATTTGACTGGTTCCGAAGTCTCCCTCCGGGCTCTGTCAATTCCTGGATCGACCTGGAAACCGGTTCCTCTCTCGTTTCTATGAGGACGATACCGAGGTAACCATGGACAAGCTCCTCTCCACCGTGCAGAAGAAGGGCGAATCTGTCCGTAACTACATTGAGCGGTTCAGAAATCTGTCTTTGATGTGCCCAGCAGGAATGCCATTACCCATGCTCTTACAGACATGCAGGCACAACTTCTTGGATCAGGTAGAAGTTCGCATGGGGGCTGTCAAGGCCCACATGTGGAAAGAATTGGTCGAATAAGCTGAGATAGCCGAGAAGTCGGCTAAAAAGTTCGAACCATCCACCCCTAGAGGCAAATGGGTATGAACAGTAAAGGACGTAGCGACCTGCCGTAGTCTTCTCAAGCCAAAGGGAAAGAGACTATGTCTGTGGAATTGTCCGGGGACGTGCAGTCGAAGGCCAAGAAGAGCGGCTTCAACAATCAGGAGCCTAAGTTTCCTCCAAAATAGTACTCCTTCAAAGACGATCAGGTGGTCACGATATTCCATCTGCTCCACAAAGGGAATAAAATGAAGTTACCAGATGCTCGACGTCCTAATGAAATAGGACGCACAAATGATCCCAAATACTGTCTCTACCATAGGATGATTCACCATCCTACTGACAAGTGCTATGTCCTCAAGGACAGAATACAAGCCTTAATCGATGCTGGGGTTCTGACATTGAAGACAGAGCAGAAGAAAGTCACTGCCAATATGGTGACTCTCGAATTCGGCAGTACACAAAAGGTCACAGTTCCTGACGGGACCTATCCAGCCCCTGCGCCACGGTTGGAAGTCAAACATCCTTCAGCTATAACTCAAGGTAATAAGCGTCTCGTTCCCTTAACATTGGCGATAGGGGAAATCATGTGGATACACCCAGATCTCATCCAAGACGTACAGCGGGATTCAAAGGAGCCCAACTCAAAGGGCAAGTCTTGCAATGTCATCTCCATCCTGCAAGACGATGGCAATCTTACGTCGGCTTCCCTCAGCGATTCAGGAGGAGAAAAGCATGCTTACGCGACGCAAGCCGATGCGCCTCAACAGACGGGCACCCGATTCGGAAAATCATAATTGAGGCAGTATGAAAAGTCTACTGATGAGATACAACAGCAAACAATGTCAGTACAAATGCCAGCATCCACTCCAATTCCAACCAAGGGGAAAGAAAAGCCTAAGGAGGTACGGTTTGACCAGGTGTTGAAGAAACCATCAGGTCAAGGGTTAGATACGCCCTTTCGTTTTGACATATTGGCTCAGCTGGCTAATATCCCGGCTCGTATCACAATACACGAGCTCCTTCGTCTCTCAAAAGAGACAAGAGAAGCACTCAGGGATTCGCTAGCCAATTTAGAATCCTTTCTGACATACATGCCAGAGGTCCCTAGCAATGACGTTCAGTTTCCTTGCCCAGAATGTCATCACACACAATCAAAGGTGCCCGCCATTACATTCATGGCGGAAGATATGCTTCTCAAAGACAACAAGCACGATCGACCTCTGTACTACACCGGATATATCGGTTCAACGTGCATTGAAAGAATACAAGTCGACCCGGGGTCCGCACTCAGCATCATCCCCAAAAGGCTTCTCTACTTTCTCGGCATACCGCTGTATAGGTTGTCCGCAACCACCACTACAATATACGGTTTTAACGTTGGGAGCAGTCACCCACTTGGGAAAATCCGACTCCGTTGCAGAATCGGGAGCCTGAAGTCAGAAGTGACATGCTATGTCATTGACGCTGACATATCATATAACCTGCTACTAGGACGACCATGGATCCATGCCAACTGGATCGTTCCCTCTACTCTGCACCAATGCTTCAAATATGTTGAAGATGACGCGACAGTACGAACTGTCTTTGCTGAGAAGCAACCATTCAAAGGGGTGAAAAATTACTTCACTGACGCTTTCCTGTATCAAGAGGCCGGTGGAACACCTAAAGAACCATTGCCAGACGATGATGAAAGTGGCAATAAGGCGGATTCAGAATTTGAAGCAGGCATGCTAGCCATTCTGATTGGTGAACCAATTATAGCATGTCTTAATAATCCCCAATGTAATACCCCTTTAGAGGATGAAGGTGAATGGGTAATTAATGATAATATTTCTTTTGATTATCCTGCGAGTGTTGGGTCGGTTAAATCCATTACAGATGGCTCTCTGCATATGCCCTTACATAAGCCGAGTGCGGCCAGAACACCTATGGAAGCTATAGAAGGGGCCATGCTAGTGATCCCTCCGTCCAAACAAGGTCAGTTACTGATAATCTTCGGTAGAACCCAACCACGGGGACTCACAGCTGCAAATTCAAGTTCAGATTCAGACACTCCACAGTTTTTCCATTACGCGCGGCCGACGCGCCATATTATGAAGAAAATGGGATATGACTTGAAGCATGGAGCGGGCCTGATTTTGGAAAAGGAAGACGCAGTTTGATGCGTAACTTTGTGCCAAAAGGCAAACCTGCAAACTACTATGATAATACACGCAGGGGGTTGGGATACGTTACACCCACATCGTCTGCAACAGTTTAAGCCAAAGACGATGAACCAGTTCCATCACATTCGGCCACATCCTCCGAGTGGGACTCAGATGTCAGTGTAGGAGGAATGTTCGAAAACCTCACTGTTAATATGACTTCAAGCAGTCAATTGGAGCCAGCAGAGGCTACTAACGAGGAACCATGGGCTCAGCAATTAGATCTCCAATGGGAAAAGCGATTCGAACTGCGCGAATCACCTACTGAAGACAAGGTGATGCAGGTCAACTTGGGTAGTCAAGATCACCCTAAGCCCATCTTCATAAGTGAAAGCTTATCACTTATAGAAAAGGAAGAATTGAT
Source organism: Agave tequilana (assembly GCA_038442645.1). NCBI lineage: Eukaryota > Viridiplantae > Streptophyta > Magnoliopsida > Asparagales > Asparagaceae > Agave > Agave tequilana. The sequence goes on from JAVJIF010021592.1 coordinate 60,953, forward strand.
AATACTCGTAAAGGAGTATACAGACGTCTTCGCATGGAGCTACGAAGATATGCCCGGACTCGATCCACAAGTCGCCATGCACCGTCTGAACATCAAACCCGACGTCAAGCCAGTCAAGCAGCAACAACGTCAGTTTCGCCCGAACATTATGGAGGCTATTGAGGCCGAAGTCCATAAGCTCATTGCATGTGGCTTCATACGGGAAGAACAACATCCAGATTGGGTTACTAATATCGTTCCCGTCCTCAAGAAGAACGGGAAGATACGGATCTGCATCGACTACCGTGATCTCAATACGGCTTGTCCTAAAGACGAATTCCCACTGCCCATCACAGATGTCATGATTGACAATACATGTGGATTCGAAAGAATGTCTTTCATGGATGGCTTTTCAGGGTACAATCAGATTAAAATGTATCCCGACGATGAGAAGCATACTTCGTTCCGAACACCTTGGGGGTATACTGCTACACCGTGATGCCCTTCGGGCTAAAGAATGCCGGAGCAACCTATCAGCGGGCAAAGAGTACAATCTTCCGCAATCATCTCCGAAAGACGGTGGAATGCTATATCGACGACATTGCTGTCAAAAGCCGCAACAAGAACGACCATCTTCGTGACTTGAGAACGATGTTCGACATAATGCGGGCTCATCAACTGAAAATGAACCCGACAAAATCCTTCTTGGGAGTTTCAAGTGGCAAGTTCCTTGGGTTTATTGTTACATCAAAAGGGATTCACCTTGACCCAGACAAAGTCAAGGCCATTCGGAGCATGCATCCACCGAGGAACCTCAAAGAGCTTAGAGACTTGCAGGGTAGACTAGCTTATATCAGAAGATTCATCGCAAATCTCTCAAGCCTCTGTCAACCGTTTCTCCCGACTCATGAAAAAGTGTGCTTCCTTCGTATGGGATCAAGCTTGTCAAGAAGCTTATGAAGACATCAAGAGATATCTCACGAAACCTCCAGTCTTAGTGGCCCTACATCAGGGAAGCCATTCTTTCTTTATGCAAAAGCTCTGGACCATTCTCTTGGTGCCCTTCTCGCTCAAAAGGACGACAATGGTCATGAACAGGCCATTTATTATCTAAGCAGGACTCTCATAGGAGCAGAATCTCGTTATAATCCTATCGAGAAAGAGTGTTTAACTCTTGTCTTTGCCATTCCGAAGACACGACATTATTTGGTCGGCCAAACCATACATGTCATCTCCAGAGTGAATCCTTTGCGCCTTCTCATGACAAAGCCAGGATCACTGAATTTAAGATTGGCTAAATGGGCACTTCTTTTGTCTCAATATGACATAATCTTTACCCTCAGAAGGCGGTTAAAGGTCAGGCCCTTGCAGAGTTCTTGGCTGCTCATCCAGTTTCGGAACATTCAAAACTTCACGAGGATATTCCAGATGAAGTCTTCGACTCCAATGTAACTGATCGGGGTGGAAACTAGCACTCAAAATGTGTATTTGTGAAATCAAATGAAAAGCTCGAATGTGCTTAGTATACCCTCGATACTACCGTTATAGCATTGGCTTAACGGGTCGTATCCACAGGGAAGGGAGGCGATAGAAGCATTAACAGTCTCTAGTCACGTCAGATGTTAACAATTCTTCTATGTTGAAAGAATGAAAAGAAAAGAAAAAGAAAACAAGCATGTGGTAGGTGAAGAAGGCGATGAAAACACCGATGAAAATGAATAAAAGAATTTGGAAAAAGCTTTCTAAAACAAACTAAAAGAAACTCATGGCTACTAACTACTAAGTACTCCACTAACCATACTAACCTCTTCGAGATAGTTGCCTCACATTTGGATCCTCGGCCATCACAATCCTTATCTTCAAGAAGCAATACAAAGCATGGCTCATGGATGGTTCATAACAATCAAAACATTGCAACAAGAACAAGCTATTACAAGCATCACTCATTACACTACTAGCATGAAATAAAAGAGCATGAAATAAAAGAGAGTTAGCTTGGTTAGCAAGTTAGCAAGTTAGCAAGTTAGATGTTAGAATCCATCATCTTTGGCCATCAATGGCTCTTGCAAGAACAAGGCCTTGTAGAGGCAACCAATTCATGTGGATTATCAAGTAAGTGGTTAGATGGTTAGTGGTTAGTAGTTAGATTGCCATGAGAAGAAAAAGTTAGCAACAAAACATCATGTAGAAGATGAAGGAGATTACAATGGAGGAGAAAGGAGGCACCTTTACATAGAGTGTCACTCTCTATTACATCAATCCCTCTCAATCTTTCTCTTTATGAATCACTCAGCCCTACTACAATGATCTAAAAAGAAAAGAAAATACAAGAAATGAAGAACACTCACCTACACTACACCTAGAATCAAAACCTACTCCTAAAAACGAAGACTGCTTGCGTTTTGGCCAGAGGCAGGGGTATTTATAGGCAGAAGAAGACTCCAGAAGACGAGACGGGGCCACGCGTCGAAAATCGACGCGTGGCTCCCTAGGATTGCCGCAAATTCTCAAGGTTTGCCGCAAATTTGCGGCAATTCCAGAGAATTAAATCTCTGGATTTCGTCAGGGGCTCCGTCTGGCTTCGAGAATGTGCAGGGTATATGCTATTTCTGGTACTTTCGGCCGAATATTCGTCTGACAGCTCAGGAGTCTTGGTTCAATGCACCTTCTAGAGAATCCTTTGCTTGGCCTCCAAGTAATGCGGATTTAATTACCCTTAATTGGGTCTAATTAAGCTCTTATTACACCTTTGCCCTTGAACTTTGGTTGTACCTGCAATAAAGACCAAAACACGTATTAGACCGACTATTTATTCATAAACTGGTGGGAAAATGCGACATAAAAATGCAGAATTGTAGACTAATCAGTAACCTCAGAGGAGGAAGTGTGGCAGATGTTCTTCGATGGATCATCGCGATTGGGCCCTAAAGGCAAGATTATTGTCGGAGTGGGGATTGTGTTTATCTCCCCACAGAATCATGTCCTTCCCAGAACATTCTCCCTGACAGAATCGTGCTCCAATAATGTAGCAGAATATAATGCTCTACTCATTGGCCTTCAGTTCGCTCATGGAATGGGGTACGCTACCTTGAAGCTTACGGCGATTCAAAGCTGATTATCAATCAGGTTAAAGGCGAATATGAAGTTCGCCACGAGGATTTGGTGCCTTATTACCACACAACCATCGAATTGGCTAACCTATTTGAAGGTTTCTACATCGGGCACGTGTCTCGATCTCAGAATACCAGGGCAGACGCTCTTGCTGCGTTAGCAACAACATTAGCCTTACCAGCCGATACCGAGTATCACCTCACAGTGGCAACCCGACACCTTGTCTGCTCTAAACATATGTGGAGAACCAGAGAGGTCTATAATATCTCAACGGATCTTGAGCCAAGAGATTGGCGATTTCCTCTCATCGACTATGCTTTACATGGTCTGCTACCAGACGATCCTAAAGAAGCGGCATCTATCAGACGAAGGTCTCTCCGTTTCTACTACGATCCAACTTTGAAGACGCTTTACCGTCGTTCATATGACGGTGTCCTCCTCCGTTGCCTTTCTAATTCAGAGGCAAAGGAAGTACTTAAAGAAGCACACGACGGCATGTGCGGAGCTCATCAGCCAGGTCCAAAACTCAAAGATAGGTTGCATAGGCTTGGATACTATTGGCCAACCATGATAGCCGATGCCATCCAATATGCACGAAGGTGTAAAGCATGCCAAGTTCATGCGGACTTCATACACCAGCCCCTGGAGTTGCTCCACTCAACTGTTGCTTCATGGCCATTTGAAGTATGGGGAATCGATGTCGTAGGGCCAATCAGCCCCTCTTCGACAAAAGGACACCGGTTTATCCTAACAATAACCGACTACTTTTCAAAATGGGCGGAAGCTATACCACTGGTTGAAGTCAAAACCTCTAATGTGGTTAATTTCATCAAGCTCCATGTCATCCATCGATTTGGTGTCCCTAGGCGGATCATCCATGATAATGGTCCCCAATTCATAAGCCAGGTATTCTATCGGTTCTGCGATAAATACCAAATTCGGAATGTGGCTTCAACTGCCTATAATCCCGCCGCTAACGGCTTGGCGGAAGCATTCAACAAAACGATCATCAAGCTACTCAAGAAGTTCGTCTCCTCGAATAAGCGAGATTGGGACGAAAAGCTTGGTGAATATCTTTGGGCCTACTGAACCACGGTTCGGACCCCTACAGGCAATACGCCTTTTTCCCTAGTGTACGGGTGTGAAGCAGTCATCCCGTTGGAGATCCAGATGCCGTCATTACGGGTCGCTCTAATGACTAAGATCACATTGGAGGACAATGATCGGTTGCGTCTTCAAGAGCTCGAAGCCCTAGATGAGAAGCGGCTATAAGCTCATTAGCATATCGAGTTATATCAAGCTCGAATCTCAAAAGCCTTCAATAAGAAGGTCAAACAAAGAGTCTTCCAGAAAGGAGATTTGGTTTTAGCCGTCAGACGACCGATGATTATGACGCACAAGACCAAAGGCAAATTTCAGCCTAAATGGGAAGGACCGTTTGTAATAGAAACAATCTATTCAAACGGAGCATACCGCCTTATGACTTCAGCTGGCGTCCTACTCATGATGCCGGTCAATGGCAAGTTCTTAAAGAAGTATTATCCTTAATTAAGGATCCTTACCATGATCAAATTAACATTACACCTCTGATCAAGACCTTTATGTCTAAGGTACATGCAAAGAGAGCCTTTCTCTTCCTCCAAGCGAGATCATACACCAGTAGGAACCTGGCCATATACTGGTTCTCTCAAAGGAGAATCAAGGTTACACGTACGCTAACCAGATGATCTAATATCCTTAACGATCAAGGATAGAGGAAAATGTTGGCCTTTAAGCCCAACATAAGTCCTCGACAACTCATCATGCTGAGGGGAATAGCATGGCTAGCCCAATTCAAATGGTAGTTGATAAAGGCATATCAAACCCGTTGACAGCTGGGGATTTGCTAAAAACCTAAGGGACCTGTTCCCATTTTGATTCCTTCGTTTCTCTCCACGAAAACGAGCTCTCCAAAATCACTTACCAATTCTCATCCATAGAATGGTAAGACCACATATGCATTTCGCTGTTACATTAACATTAAACCTATGACAGTGATTCCCTCGTTTCTCCCCGCGAAAACGAGCTCTCCAAAATCACTTACCAATTCTCGTTCATAGAATGGTAAGACCACATATGCATTTCGCTGTTACGTTAACATTAAACCTATGAGAGTGATTCCCTCGTTTCTCCCTGCGAAAACGAGCTCTCCAAAATCACTTACCAATTCTCGTCCATAGAATGGTAAGACCATATATGCATTTCACTGTTACGTTAACATTAAACTATGACAGTGATTCCTTCATTTCTCTCCGTGAAAATGAGCTCTCCAAAATCACTTACCAATTCTCATCCATAGAATGGTAATACCACATATGCATTTCGCTGTTACGTTAACATTAAACCTATGACAGTGATTCCTTTGTTTCTCTCCGTGAAAACGAGACCTCCAAAATCACTTACCAATGCTCATCCATAGAATGGTAAGACCACATATACATTTCGCTGTTACGTTAACACTAAACCTATGACAGTGATTTCCTCGTTTCTCCCCGTGAAAACGAGACCTTTTCCCAAGTTCCATTATAACCTTGAGCTTGGTGTTTCTCAACCAGTTATGTCATTGCGACCTCTGAATTGGTAGATAGCCAAGTCTCAATCTTGAGCCTGTTGACATCTATAAAAGACAGGTCTCGATACTTATTGACATTTACAAAAGATAAGTATCACCAACCTTGAGCTTGGTGGCGTCTCGATCGGTTATGTCATTGCGGCCTCTGAACTAGCAGACAGCCAAGTCTCAACCTTGAGCCTGTTGACATCTACAAAAGACAGGTCTCGATACTTATTGACATTTACAAAAGATAAGTATCGCCAACCTTGAGCTTGGTGGCGTCTCGATCGGTTATGTCATTGCGACCTCTGAACCAGCAGACAGCCAAGTCTCAGCCTTGAGCTTGTTGACATTTACAAAAGACAAGTCTCAACCTTGAGCCTGTTGACATCTAAAAAAGACAGGTCTCGATACTTATTGACATTTACAAAAGATAAGTATCCTCAACCTTGAGCTTGTTGATATTTACAAAAGACAAGTCTCAATTCCGAGCCCTGTTGACATCTACAAAAGACAGGTCTCGATACTTATTGACATTTACAAAAGATAAGTATCACCAACCTGAGCTTGGTGGCGTCTCATTCGGTTATGTCATTGCGACCTCTGAACCAGCAGACAGCTAAGTCTCAACTTCGATCTTGTTGACATTTACAAAAGACAAGTCTCAACCCTGAGCCTGTTGACATTTACAAAAGACAGGTCTCGATACTTGTTGACATTTACAAAAGACAAGTATCACCCTTTCAGTCCGTCAAGGACCATCTTGACCTTGGTGACGTCTTAATCGGTTATGTCATTGTGACATCTGAACCGGCAGATAGCCAAGTATTACCCTTTTAGTCCCATGAGGGCTAATCTTGAGCTTGGTGGCTTCTCAATCGGTTACGTCATTGCGACCTCTGAACCGGCAGATAGCCAAGTCTCATTATTCAATCCTAATCCAGCAAGGACTATCCTCTCAAGTGGCTGCAATACAACTTGGAAACGACAACTCAGCAGATAAAGCAAGTTGGAGGTTCGACAAGGGAGTCAAAACAAAATTATTTTTATTGAGTTCGAGAAGAAGAGATATATGAAGGCACATATATTACAAGCTATAAGCGTACATCATAAGATCTGATCCGTTCTTCAAGGAAGGCCAGCCTTGCCTCCCTATCATCGGTAGCCCTCACAAGCGCCTGCGACCTTAGTTCAGCCTCATTAAAACTCGCCGTCTGGGCCAAGCGAGATTCAACTTCAGCCAAGGTTGCCCTTTGAGCTAGCTCTTCCTGCGAAAGCTCGTCACTCTGAGCCTTGAGTTGCTCAAGCCGCACAATCTCTTCAAGACGTACAGGTTCAGCCTTGGATAAGAGAAGATTTGCCTTCCTGATCATCTCCTTTGCCTTTTCGATTTTATCTTCAGCGTCAAGAAGAGCATTACAAGAAGCATTGATAGCGTCCCTGAGCCCTATCCTCCTTGTCTCCAAGGATTTCAAGTCCGAAGAAATAGCCTTAGCGGCTTTCTGAGCAGCAAGACGGGCTTCATGCATTTGAGCGACAAGATGCGCAAGCTGCTCATTAACCGAAGACTCCAGGTCTGAGCGGCTAAGACGGCGCCATTCCTCTACGTCCCTCTCAAACTGGTCTACCAGAAGCTCTAATGCAGCGGCCTGGTTATCCCCTCCAAAGTCCCGAATACTTTCAATACTGCGGGAAAGGACCACTTTTAATTTAGAAAATGGCATAGTCGAGCCTTTCAAGACCAGATCGATAGATCGCTTCAAGCCTTTATAAAAGCTATCGACTATGTCACCTATAAAATCATTTTCAACCTCGGCCACTTCTGGTAGATAGACAGCCTCAGAAAAATCCACCAGCCTGGTTGACACTACTGTGGAAGGAACGGCGGGAACACTGGCTGCAGCAGCATGACAGATCATCGGTGATCTCGGCGGAGTCTTCATTGAAACCAGTACACTAGCCACCGCTGAGGTAGGACTAGTGACCATCTCCTGAACAGCAGGCTCAACCACTAGGGTTGGGGAAGTAGGGCTTGTAATCACTCTCAGCTCCGCACCTGGCAAAACTGATGGCACTTCACTCATTGATATAGTTGGGAGTGAGAACACTTCCGGGACTACCGCTCCTTCAACCTCTGTTCCTTCGGCTAGCTCAGGCCGATATGGGGGCAGGTCACCATACAGCGCGTCCAACACAGCAGCATCCACCGCGGTCGAAGTGCTCATGTCACCCCTTGAGCCCTCGGGAAGATCGTCTGGTTCCCTTGAAGTTGACGCACCCCGAGGCCGAACATCTGCAACAAAATTGTGTTTAGACAAGACACAATAAATAGTAAAAGCCAAAAAGGTCGGAACAATACCAAAGGATGATGTCACCTCAAACATCTTGGCAGTCGCATCAGTTTCTACGGGCTCCATTGGAAAGTTCTTTGCGGAGTCAACACAAATGGCCAGCCCGCTTTCGCTTGCCGAATCTTCCGTGGACCACCCAAAAGAGCTTGACGCTACAGAATTTCCCTTGAAAGTCCCAGCGCCCGAAGGACCAACGTCAGATGCGTCACCTCCGGATTCCTCCGGGACGGCAAAATAGCCGGCCTCATCACCCTCGTTGTAAGCGGACAGAGGATCATAATGTTCCCCTTGTTCTCCGACCGCCTCAGCTCTTGGGCTCGTCACCGCCTCAGCTCCTACATCACAAAGCAAATAATGAGTTGCCCGGAACACATAAAAGTATATTACAAAGACGAAGCTGATCTTACCTAAGTCCGGAGCAACTTCACCAGTAGTCGGTCCAGCAACCGACGGTTCAACTACTAATGGGACAAGAGGAGGAACCGCCACAGATGGTTCGTCCCCTACAACAATCATAGGAGCTTGGTGACGAGGCTTCTTCACCAACTGCTTCCTATGAGACCCACTTGTCCGTTTGCGCTTGAGAGGGGCATCAGAACCTTCCTCCTCTGCTTATTCTACATGTCTTGGGGGAGCTGTCCCCATCACGCTAGAACCGGCTGCAAGAGTCTTGGCACCTGCCTCCGCTTCAAAGCGAGGACTTTCCGCATCCGAGGCTTCGCTGTCATCCACGGCAACGAATTCTTCTATGCCCGGGACGCGAACCCTCTTACCTTCCCTTCTCTTAAAGACCTTCCGCTTTAGCCGCTGAGAAATTAACTTCACACCAGAGCTGTTAGCCTTGAATCCAAGGGGTGTGGAGTTGGAAGTTGCTTACCACTGGCAGAAGCACAGGGTCATTAGAAGATTGGGAGTCCTTAACGTCGTACGCAGCCGCGCCCCAGTACAGCCTGCAATGAAGAATCGCCAGGCACGGGCTCTATCAATGAGACTCCCCATGAAAGCCAGATGGAGATTTGGGTTGCCCACATACAGTTGGTCATATCCAAACTGCCGAGCAAACCGACTTGGAACATAAGGCTCCAAGTAGCAGGTATCCCCGCTTCTGGATAATAAATGTGAGGGCCGAATGCTGACCAGCCACTCAAAATTCCCCGGCTCAGGGATGACTGCCCTTCCCCGCATCTTTGAACTCCTCGTCATAGCCTACATCCCGAATACGGGAAAAATAACGGAAGAGACTATAGACGTCATAGCGACGCACTAATTTACGGGCCTCAGCCACGTAAGTCTTCTGCCATGAGCATCCTTCGAATCAGCGGAGGAGCGTCATTCGAATACCTTCGGGGGGGTCCTCTCCAGCTTCAATCAAAGAGGGACAGTGCAGGGCGAACCACGCCATTAAATAAGTGTACGGCAGACCCACTCTAGGGTTAGGTCCGTCGCGGGGCAAAATGATCCCCTTCCCACGCTTCGTCGTTGGCGGCCTGCAAAAAGCCTCCGTTAAGGCGCGAAGGCCTCTCTGGATACAGCACACCATGGCCGGAAGAAGACCCAGAGGATGACCATGGACTAGACGAACAGCAGGCAGCAGGACGTTCGGATGAATGACGTCACCCGACGAAGACGGCACCACGCACCTCTTCAGCCAGACTGTCAAGAAGCCAGCCAGCAGTGCCTTCCGGGACATCGGCCGGCGAGCCTGATGATGGAAACTCCGAAGGACATCACCCTTCTCATATGGACCATCATCTTCCTTCACAACTAGATCCCCTTGGAAGTGCTTTTGCATCCGGTCAAAGATGTCTTCGACAGTGACTCCACAGTGAGCCGCTTCAGGAGTGTTCTCCATATCTGGGAACAAATAATCTCCCCATCTCTTCAAGCTACAGGAAGTTCCCTTACTGCCCCCATGCATACTGGAGCAAATGTATAAGTGGCACATCAACTCCCGGTAAGTCTCGAACAAGACAGGCTCCTGCTTCTCCAGAAGCGCCAATTCTGCCTCGCACGGGAAGTATTCTTCATATGGAAGAGACCCAAAAGGCAGAGCAGAGACTTCCCACATCTCATGCAAGGCCATACCCAATTCGCCAACAGGGGTGAAGAAAGTCCCTGAAGCTGGGCAATACAATTCAAAGATGGCGTAGAAGCACGCCACGTTCATCTCAATACCGTGACAGGTCGCCCTGACGGCCTCATAGAGGTTTAGCCTCTCCAGATCCTCCTCGAAATGAGCGACGATGTATACAGTTAAATCCCTCCACCATGCTTTCGGAGGGTGAATCCAGCCTGGAGTCCTGAAGTCAGTGGCTGGGTAGTTCCCATTAACTTTACAGAATTGGTTGCCAAAGGTCAGCGCCACTGCAGGATTTTCTCCCACAGGGATCTCTCGCGAGACATTCCCAGGATGTAGACCCATTATGCAACGAGGAGGCCCCGCTCTTGCGTAACCAGGAGACTGAAGCATCAATTTCCCTATGTGGATAGAGTCAATACTCCGGCTCACTTCCCACGACATCTTCCGAGCCTGCGTCGCGCACTGGAAGGAAGACAAAGAAAAATGACGCTTGTTGGACGGAAGGTAGAACTTCTCACCATCCAACTGGAAAATCCACTGCCCTTCCCCTGCCAGTAGTTGGTGATCAGGATCTGGTGCGGCATCCCCGAACATGAAGTCGGGCTTCCTATAAGTTCGACGGTCAATATCTTCAAGGGGAGCCATAGTCAAAATACTCCTCATGGTGTATTGATCACCACCATAAATAAGCGTGTCTCGAACGAGAGAGCTCTGCTCACTAAACAGAGAAGCCTGCCCTTGGAATTGCAGGCTGATATTGCCGTCCAATCCCCTGGTCATCCCAAATAGATTGTTCGCAGGACCAGGAGTGTAGTGTACTGCAGAAGCAAAGAAGAATCATGATTAGTTCATCAGCCAAGCGAATACAAAGGCACAAGTTTCACCAGGGTATAGCCTCGCCCTTTGGACGAAGCTAGCAAGGCGATAGCTTCAACAAAGCTTAGTCTCACAGTCAAGTCCACATTTCGCAGAAAATGTCCAGGTGTTAGCTTCGCTTCGAAAAGCTTAAGCAGAAGGCGGCACAGCCCTAAGGATTAACTTCGTCAGAAGGGCATTGAGGTCCCTCCAGAGGATAGCTTCGCACCCTATCATTCAACAGGATGTGATAGCCTAAGGGATAGCTTCACCTGGAAGCTTAAAGAAGAACTCTTCAGTTCTTGGATCCCCAATCAAGAAATTTAAAAGAAAATTCAGGGAGCCAAATTCCCTAAGAGCATCAGATCATAATTAATCATTTTCTGGGTTCATCCAAAGACAGCCAGACATCGGCTTTAAAAGAGAGACGACAGTCTCTAATCGAAAGGGAAAGTTCCCTACCAGCGATTGGTCATTCAATGACCGGAGGAGGAGAAGGACCCTCCGCTGCAGAAGTTGCCACTTCTTTTTTCGCTCGTCTCTTGGGTGCCATTGAAGAACTGTGGAAGTTCTTAAACTCTTGAATGAAGAAGAAAGAAGAAGAAGAGTCAAGTACTCTGGAAAATTCAAAGAGAAATGATGATTTTCTCTCTCAGCCCGATCGGGCTTTTATAGGCCGATGATCGCCTGAAACGACGCCTCGAAAAGAGTACAGGATGTTGTTTCAAATTAATTTGAAACGGCGCCTAAAACGCCTTCCCAAGAAACGCTGATTCAGCCCCACTAAGGGCTAACTTCGCCACGAGTTAAAATGCGGACTTCGCACAATACATCAATGACTTCGCCGACAGGATTGCCTTAACTCCGCTGAAGGCATAGGCCGAACTCACAGATATGCTAGCTTCGCTGGAAGCTCGTTCCTGTTTCAGATGGAATTCTATCTTTAACCCCGCATGGAGTTTAGCTCCGCTAGCCAAGTTCAAGATGAAGGCGAAGCAAAAACCAGATGAGCAGAAAATGAACTTTCATTGATTTAAAAGGAAAGGTACATTGATATTACATCAAGGTTGTGTTTCGTATAACAGATTCAATTGCTCAGCAGGATCATTTGCGCAAAAGGCATATAAGTGGTTTTATCTGCTTCCAAGCCGGACCAACTGGACACGAAAGGCCTTCCTCTTGCACAAGGTCGTAATCCTTCACATAAGAACAGATGGTGCCACCAGGACAGATGGTGCCACCAGGACAAGGCCGTGATCCTTCGTATAATGACAGGTTTTGCCATCAGAAAGCTGGATCTTCCTTAAATTGGCAAAGGAAGTTGGATCCTTCCTGTTGAACATTGGTAATGGGAGGATCCGAGACCTTACAGGTAACGTCCGCTTTCCCGAAGTGGATCATCTCGGATAAGCGGCTACCAGCCTCGTCGCAAAAGGAATCATCTCTGATAAGCGACTGCCAACAGCCTCTGGGACACACATCAGCTGCCCCAGTTTGTTCCTCCTGTTTAAAAGTAAAGCTTCAACCGGGGAAGCATAAGGCAACTTTTCAGTCTCTTTCATCAAGTCACAAGATTGGCGAACATAGCTCACTGCAATGCAAATCAGAACAGATTAGCAGTTAAACACGGAGAAGCTGCAAAAATACTAAGTCAGATTCTTTGAGGCGAAGCAATCCGATTTCAGTTAAAGCAGAGGATAAGCCTCGCTTGCACAGCAATGATGGGCTAGCTCAGCAAACGCCAAGTCCTAGCCTCGCCTATATGGCTAAGCCAGACTGATCCTGTGGGACACAGTCTTAGCCCCACCTATATGGCAAGACTGGCTCAACTTTGAAGAAACTAAGTCCCAAGTTCTGCCTGTGTAGCGGACTTAACATGCAGTAATCTTTCTCTGATCAAGTCAAGATGATAGCTTCGCTGGGAAGCTATGCTGAAATCCTTCTCTGCAGATCAGTTAAGTGGAGAAAAAGGGAGATTAATCCCTGAAGCAGCTGATTAAAGCTAAAGCTAAACTAAGGGAGACGAACTCCCTAAGGTTTATTGGTAAAGTCTCTGGATGATCGAGACTTACCGGTCCTTGGCTGGGTGATAACCAGAGTGGGCATCCCCACTAGTTCAGAGATATGAGTATCTCTCTCAACCAAGAGAAGAGGAGAAGAGCAGATCACTTCTCTTCAGAGGACCTCAAGTGTCCTATTTATAGGCCCCATGGCCTGAGCGCTGTCGCCTCAAGCGTGGAAGCACGAGCACATTTAAGGCATTTACTGCGCCTTGAGAAAAGGGACGGTTTCCCTTGGAACCGTGCAAATGAAGAAACGTCTCCCTCATAAAGGCACTCATGGCGCCTTGAAGAAAGGGAATATCCTCCCTCGGAAATGCACAAGGGAAGAATATCTTCCTCGATCAGTGCGAGAGAAGAAGTAATCCTTCTCGTAACCGGCCCATGGCAGTTGGCCTTGGAAAAATAACAGATGTTCCAGAGTGAACTTACCTAGCCGCGAAGCTACCCAGACGCGAATCGACATGATTCCTCGGCGAATCTACATCCCAAAGCAGGATTCAAAGCGAAGCTGAACTCAACCACTATGGTGACGTTCATACTCCACATACCACCAATCAAAGCAGTTCAAAGTATTTCAAAGTCTGAGCCATTGCAGACTTTCAAAAACTTTGAAGGGGTCTTGTTGACACTTAAAAAAGACAAGATTCTTACTGGCCCGAACAATGTCTAAACTTGTTGACATTTACAAAAGACAAGTGACAGACAAGCTGACGATCAGTTTTCACCCATCTCCAAGGGACAAGGAAGCAACTTGGACCCCACTGATCCAGCAAGCAGACAGTGAACCCGGATTGTTTGTAAACAGACCTCAGCAAGTCTAAAGATGCTAGCACTTAGCATCACATGAGCCCAAAGGGATAGCCTCTCTTGAGAGGCTAGGATCACCCGACTTCGCCTTGAAGCCATTCAAAGCTCCGCCAGGAAGCTAACTTATAGCTTCGCCTGAACTGCTGAAGCGTAACTCCGCAAAGAGAGTCAGCTCCGCCCTGAAGCCATACACAACTGCGCAGAAAGGGTATATGATAGCCTCGCCACAGATGACTTCTAGCTCCGCCGAAGAGTTTCTTTCGGACTTCGCCAGAAACTGCCTCCAGCTCCGCTGTGAGTTCAAGGCGGGCAGCGCCACTATTGGTCTGCTATGGTCAATCTTTGACCAATCAAATCTCCAGATGAGATCAAATCTAATCGGAATCAAGATCAAATCCAATCAAGATCAAATCTGAGATCAAATTTGGCAGTTGATTGCCACAATCTCTTGACTCTCTTAAAACGAGTAAGGAGATCAGGGAAAATCCTCCAACAATACGGAAAGGATCAAAACAGATCAAGAAGATCAACCGACCTGCCATTTCTAGCTTCGCAGAAGCTGATCCTAGCCTCGCAGCAAGGCTACTTTTCAGATTTAAACAGATTTTATTCAATCTGTTTCCATATCTTCAAGGGATAATTATACCCTTGCTCTCCCTATAAATAGCCCATCAGGGATACAAGGAGAGAGAGCTTTTGAAGAGGCGATACGCTCGAGAGAGGACTCCACAAGCAGAGACTTCTTCACGACGCACCATGCGCTCTTGAATTCAGAGACTTTTAGAGAATTGCTTCTCTAATCAGGGTGCTGATACCCTAATACCTTCCTCTCAAGGAATCTCCGGAACCAGGCGAGAAGGAATTCCTAATTGAAGGCGGTTTTGAGAAGTAACAAGAAGGTTCTACCAACCTTCTGTTCTCTGATTCCCCGAACCAGGCGAGAAGGGAATCTCATCGCTCGCATCGTCAAAGGGACAAAGTGGTCGCGCGATGACCAGACTCCTATCAGCACACTTCTCCAGAATCTCTGAAGAGATCTACTTGTAATCTTTTTAAGAATACTTGTAATTTAGCTCCTCAAACCCTTTTTATTGTAAGTTTTTCCTTTGTAAATCAATGGGAAACAGATATATATCATAGTTTTTGACAATAATTCAAAAAATAAGTTTTGTTAAAATACAAAACCTAAACACATGAATAGGTATGTCAAACTAAATTTATTTAAGACATGAAGCATACATGTATATAGAATGAATCTAATATACATAAAACCAAGTAAACTTGTTTTGAATCTATCTATTCATGAAAACCAAGATCGGTTAAACCAAAACCGAAAACCGATAAACATGAAACTAGAAACACGTGTGTGTTGTAAACTTGAGCATATCACACTATCTAATCTTTACACATGGATCTAAAACATAAACTAAACTAGGTACCTAAGTCTTCTTGACGAACTCCGTCTTTAAGCCGACTCGATCTAAACCGTGATCCACCGAGCTTGACTCCAACGAGTGCTAGATATAACTTTGTCGCTCGGGCTCTTGAATCACCATGTGAGAAGCTCCAAAACACCTTTGTTGAAGCTAATCACCTACTAATATCTTGGCTAAAGATCTGAAAATAAACATCACAAGATTATTAGTAAACATAACTACATGAGTTAATCATCATCAAAACTAGAGTGGAAGGCCTCTGGGCCAACATTGGTCTCTAGGCTCTTGGCTTAACAACCTTAGAGAGATCCTATATTGCTAATCACTATTCATTTTTCATCCTCATACACTTATTAAATATGGCCGAAGGAATTAAGACCCCACCCAGTTTGATGGCCTTAACTTTCCCCATATGGAAGGTTAAGATGATCGTGTTTTTGCAATCCCTAGGAAGCCGGGTTGCAAAGGCGGTGACCAAACCATTTAGTGCACCACCGGTAATGAGGACACTTGGTCCGATATTGACACAAAAGAGTTTGACGCTAATGCTAGAGCACACTATGCCTTGCTTCAAGCTCTTAATGACGATGATATTCTAGAGTCATTCATTGCAAATCTGCCCATGAGATTTGGACTCACTTGCTTGCTACTCATGAGGGAACTTCAAAGTAAAGAGGGCAAAATAGACCTTCTTCGTTCCCAATATGAAAATTTTTCTATGCAAGAGAATGAAACCATAGATGATATGGTTACTAAATTTACAAAGATTACTAATGGACTTTCTTCTTTAGGTGACGTCATTGACAACGACCAAAGAGTGAGAAAGATCATCCGTGCACTCCCTCCATCTTGGGAAGTCAAAGCCACTACTTTGAAGGAACTCAATGACAAGGAAAAGATGAGCTTATAGGTCTCATTGGGAACCTCAAGACCCATGAGATGGAAAGAAAAGCAAGAGAAGAAATGGCTCCTTCCAAGAAGAAAGCTATTGCCTTCAAGAGTTATTCCACATACTCCGACGAAGATGATGAAGAAGAAGATGATGAAGAGCTTTCTCTTCTTGTAAAGAACGTTCGGAGAATGTACAACAAGGCAAAGTTTCAAAATAAAAAGAGATGGTAAGGTAAAGAAGAGAAGAAAAATATTTGCTTCAATTGCGGGAAGCCGGGTCACATTGTTGTGGAATGTCCGGATAAAGCCAAGCCCTCCACCTCCAAGAAGCCATACAAAAAGAAAGTTTTAAAGGCTACTTGGGATTCGGAGAGTGAATCCGATGAGGAAGTCGACACCACCAACATGTGCTTAATGGCAAATGAAAGCACAAGCAAGGTAACTCCCGATACACCTATTGATTGTGAACTATCTATAGATGAACTAGGAGAAGCTTTTGAAGAACTATCTCATAACTATGATTTTCTCAAAAAGAAATACTTGAAAATGAAAAAGGAAAATGAATCTCTCAATCACAAAGTTTTCACACTTACAAAAAAAAGGATGAATTGTTTTCTACTCTTGTTTCTACACAAAAGGATTTTGATAACTATAAAATTTCTTGCAAAGGTAAATTTTCACAAATTGATGAAAATGAAATTTCCATGTTAAAGAAAATGAATCCTTGAAAATAAAAATTGATTCTATTTCAAAGGATTTGGATGATTGTTTAAAGAAAAATATTTCTTGGTAAAATGATATTGATTCACATGTTTGCCATGCTAGTGTAGCTTCACCTAGCTTATCTATTGCATGCCCCTCTTCTTCTTTAATTGAAAATGATATAAAATTGATAAAGAAGAATATGGATTGTTTGGGCTCCACTTTGAGCCGTTGTGCCATGAACCATACACGCCTGGAATCTTTGGTTCGAAAGAAACAAGTTTCATCTTTGCATGCACACCATCCACGGCATACACATGCTCCTCACGTACACACCCATCACACTATATATGCTCATGTGTACACTTGTACACATTGTGGACGTAAGAGCCACCTTGCTAAATTTTGCTATGATAGAGTTCATGATGTAAATTTAGCAACTAAATTGTTTGGGTTAGGAAAGGAACTAACCCCCATGGACCCAAAAGAATATGGGTACCGAAGACCACCCCTATTGTATTTGATGTAGGTGTGGGCTCTCGCATGACGTGAGAGTGATGGTGCCTTGAAGTGGATGCGTTCCGAGCCTAAAGATGACATATTGGATGAATCACTTTCAAGGGGAGTTTGATGGGAGGACCATCTTGGTTTGGAGAACTAGAGAGGTGCCTTCATTGGTTTTGGTATCGATCTCTAACTCCCGTTTATATTTACATGCTTTCCACATTATTGAGTTTTAGCATGTTTTGATTAGTATGTTAAATGCCATGATTATTAGACCATTGACATGTGTGTATAGCATTTGAGATCACCCATGTTTATATGGACTATTATTTTTGTGTTCTCACATATGTTTAGCTATCTTGTTTATCATAGTTCTAATAGCATGTGGATTTACATAATGATCATATTTATGTTTATCATGTTGATTCATGTCTTGTTTTATGCTTCATAATTTGATTACATGTTTAGATGTTGGTTTTCATTAAAACTTGGATATATACTTGTACATCTAGTGAGCCACAAATAGACTTTTATATGTTTGTGCTTAAATGCTCATTTGTTCTTGTTAAATGTACTAGTATAGCCTAGTTTTGATGATTCATGTATTTTAACTTGTATTCCCCATCTTGGACATGTTTTATGATCATGTGTTTTCACTTCATGTATATGTCTATTTTGTCAAACCTTAAGATATACATGTATACCCCTTGAGTCATTTGCTTTTCATGCAAATCTTTATTATGGACTCAATTGTGTTTAGGGATATGTATGTATACTTCTTGTTTTGTTAAAACATACATATGCCTTGGAGTATAAATTGTTTTAATGAAAATTTAGTTTTTGACGATTTTCATGGTTTCATGTTTAAAGGAATTTCAATTGAGCTTATTGCCTACCTTTCAATTATGTTCTTCACATTTTATTTGTACACTCAACTTTCTTGTTTACTCATGCTTTGTTTTCATGAGTCATATTCATGCTTCATTGACTTTGAGTGTTGGCTATCATGTGAGTTTCATATTTCATGAAAAATATTTTTGTTTTATTCCTTGCTTGAAGGATTTCGTACTAGTTTTCAAATTTTTCTTATAACTAGTTCGTATTCTTCATTCGGAAGAGTTTTCAAAAATATTCTATTTCTAACCTTTTTAGAAAACCCTTTCCTTTTAAGGGCGGATGAAATGGGTGGAAGGTAATATGAGTTATACACTTGATCTTATTATTGTTTCAGTTGGTATCATTTGATTGTTTCAATTGGTATCAATATTGACATTTTTTTTGTATACTCATATAGATGTTTTGATATATGTATGCTTACACTTCAAATAGTATCAATTTCGATTGATATTCATTTTCCATACATATATATATATATATATGTTTTATTTGTGCTTACTATATCTCTATATTTGAGCACAAATTTTGGTTATGCTAAGCTTGATTTCTAATAACTATTATGTTTCAATTGATTAGTTGCAATTGGTATTATACAAGCTTGTGCATCATTTTATTTGGTATTTCATAAAGGGGGAGAAAATTCGTATTTCATCTTTCAATTGGTATTTGGTTTACCTTTGATTTTCACTCCCATACTTTATGATGAAAAATAATTGAAAATGAATATTAATTTTAATTTGGTATCATATGTCAAAATGAAAAATACTTACAATTGTACGAGATGTTTATTTGTTTACTTTCAATTGATATATTCACTTTCAATTGATATCAAGAAAATTAAAAATGTTTTGATGTGTATTGCCTATATGCAAGGGGAGCTTAACATCTCTTCTACATATAAATTCATGTTGAGTGTATCTTATATTGAGGAGCTGACAAACTCTTCTTTATGCGATACACGTGTGTAGGGGGAGCTTCACATCTCCTCTTATGCATTGCATATTATGCGTTATGTGAGTTAGGGCTTGTCATCCCTTCTTCATGTAATGCATATATGTAGGGAAGTTAACTTAGCGTCTTCCTCTTCATGAATGTATATCGCATATATCTTTTTATTGATTTGTTTAATGTCACCCCTTTATTGATTTTTGTTTTTGACAAAAGGGAAGAACATCGTTTTACTTTAACCCCTTTGTTGATGATTGACAAAAAGGGGGAGAAGTATTTGAGTTTTTATGCATGTATTGAGTTTTTATATGCATATATAGTTGAGTTTTTATTTGCTTGGTATCAAGAGCTTTTTTTTTTATTGGTATCAAGAGCTTCTATTGATTGATTAGTTTTTAATGATTGGTATCAAGAACATGTATTTAAAAACATGTTATTTAAAAAGGAAAAAGAATTTATTTAAATGTTTGGTATCAAGAGCATGTTGGTATCTAGAGCATGTCCATTTCGTTATTTTATGCATGTTTATGCATATTCATGTTTGGTATTATTGCATATCTTATTGTTTATTGCTATGCTGAGTTAAGGGGGAGCTTTGAAGCTAACTTTAATCCATGCATATATAACTCCATGAGTTTTGTCATCATCAAAATGGGGAGATTGTTAGCCCAGAGGCCTTCCACTCTAGTTTTGATGATGATTAACTCATGTAGTTATGTTTACTAATAATCTTGTGATGTTTAGTTTTAGATCTTTAGCCAAGATATTAGTAGGTGATTAGCTTCAGCAAAGGTGTTTTGGAGCTTCTCACATGGTGATTCAAGAGCCCGAGCGACAAAGTCATATCTAGCACTCGTTGGAGTCAAGCTCGGTGGATCACGGTTTGGATCGAGTCGGCTTGAAGACGGAGTTCGTCAAGAAGATTTCGGTACCTAGTTTAGTTTATGTTTTAGATCCATGTGTAAAGATTAGATAATGTGATATGCTCAAGTTCACAACAAAACACGTGTTTCTAGTTTCATGTTATCGGTTTTCGGTTTTTGGTTTAACCGATCTTGGTTTTCATGAATAGATAGATTTAAAACAAGTTTACTTGGTTTTATGTATATTAGATTCATTCTATATACATGTATGCTTCATATCTTAAATAAACTTAGTTTGACATACCTATCATGTGTTTAGGTTTTGTATTTTAACAAAACTTGTTTTTGGAATTATTGTCAAAAACTATGATATATATCGTTATATGTATATTGGATTATATCCATATACAACATGCCTTAAAAGTTGTTTCATATCATGTTTTGTATTTGGATGAGTTTTGAACAAAACGTATTTTCATTTGAAAAATCCAAGTTTTAGAAAATACAGGTTTTGATTTTCGGCAAAATTTCTAAGTCACAAAAATAGTTCAAAAGTTTGAAATATGTGTTAAAATTTTTCACACATGTTGGTTTTTAAAGTATTATACTGAACTTATTTTTATGGATTTTAGAGATTTTATGGGATTTTATAGAATATAAAAACCCAGGTTTTCAGTTCCTTATTGCTGCCTGCCAGGCTCTGGCGGTCGACCGGACGGTCGACTGGACCCAGAGTCAGTCGACTGGACCGGTCGACTGACGTACAAAAAACGTGCACGTTGGCCAGCCACATGGGCCGGTCGACCGGGGGTCGACCGACTGCAAGTGTCCCACTCTCGGGTGGGGGCGGTCGAGTAAGGCTTGGACGGTCGACCGAGCGGTCGACTGGCCAGAGAGCAAATTGCTCTCTGGATTGGGATGGTCGACCGGGCGGTCGACCGGAGGCTCCAACGGTCAATTTTTGACCGTTGGCGGCCGACCGGTCCGGTCGACCGCCAGCCGCCAAGGTTGAAAATCAGCCCAACGGCTAGTTTTTGTTGGAGGCCTATTATATACCCATTTGAGGTGTTTTCCAAAAAGTTTTTCAAGAGCCAAAAGTTTACATTCTTCTGGAGTTTTATTACAAGTTTTAAAAAAAAGAGTTTTTAGAGCTTCAAAGTTTTCATCTTCATTGTTTTTAGGGTTTGGAAAAATCAAAGAAAATTTGGATTTGGGATATTTGCTTAGTTCTTCATTTCTATCAAATACAAGTTATTTTCCAAATACTTTTCTTTGTGTTTTGTTTCCAAACTCTTGATTTCTACACTTGAGCTATCATTCTATCCTTTCTATAGGATCCTTGTTTTGTGGAGAAGAAGGTGTTTGTGGTTGAGATATACCACCAAGTTATAAACCCTTTCATTTGTGATATACCTCTTGGTAGAGGTTGATTTGGGTTGTGATTAGCTCCCTCTAGTGAGAGGTTGAGATTGTGTATTGCTCCTCTAGTGAGAGGTGGAGCTTGTGTTGGATTTGTATCCCTCTTTGTGAAGAGGTGGATTGTGGTTGTTTGGCTAAGGGCCTACCCCTTGTGTGAGGTGGTGTGGTTGTGCATTGCCTCTGTGAGAGGTTGTATTGGTGGAGAGAGGAGTTGGTACTCCCTGTTATTGTATTGCCCCAAAATCTCGGTGGAGGTTCCCTGTGTGGGAGTCCTAGGTGGACAAGTTAGTGGATTGGAAATCCTTCTCGGTGAAGGCGGGGACGTAGAGCTTGGTGCTCGAACCTCGAAACACATCTTGTGTTTGCGTTTGATCCATTGACTCTTACTCTCTCTTTATATTGGGCCTTGCATTATTCATATTGCTCATTATATTATATGCTTGGCTTGTTTGTGTGTGCCTCACTTGTGCTTAACACGAGAGCTCATATAGCGTCTCACTCTTATTCAGAGGAATCAAGAGGAGTTAGTCCAGAGCCCTTCACCGGGAATTCGGCTACACTCGTTGGTTGCAGTAAGGTAGTTTGCAATTAGTTTATTTTCACATTTAGTTCATTAGATTAGCGGTACACCTATTTCACCCCCCCTCTAGGTGTACTTCAGGGCAGAGAGATCTTATTTAAATCAATCAATTAAGTTTACAACCAATGGGAACAATTCCACTTTTTAATAGGCGAGAGCTCACAAAGAAAAAAATCAAAAGCTCTAAATTCAGATCAGAAATGAACTCATAACGACTTGAAAACTGCCCAGAACACGTATCTGTCTACAACTAGGAGGGCCTATCGATAGACTGCACAACACCCAACTCTCGGGTTGCCGCTGTCGACAATCATGGGGGCTGTCGACAGTCTATATAACTTCACTCCCTGTATCTGCATATCAAAATATCAGTTGTCGATAGCATTCAGGCATGTCGATAGTGTTCTCTGCTCCATTCTTCTATATTGTTGCTGCTGTCAGTTTAGGTTAAAAAAACCCTTCCAACTAGATTTTTACCCTCTCCCTGCAATTCTTCACCTTGGTGAAGATTTCTCAAATCTGAGCAAACACAATGAATCATCATGTCAACTCACCGAGCTGCACCAATGTGGTTGCTTCTGTACCCCTGTCTAGGAGATCGAGCCATCCATAGTTCATCTAAACGAGCTCTACCGAACCCAAAAAACTAGAAATATGTGAGTAACTTCTTGTAATGCTAGAACTTTACTCCCAAAATAATATTGGTAAGTATATCATGGGATTCTCCTCATATGAATCTTCTTTACCTCGATGTCATCCTCATCACGCATCTCCCGAACAAGTGAAACCTGATGTGGATGTGCTTCGTCCTTTCATGAGAGACCTGATTCTTTGCAAATAAATAGAATTCATGTTATCACAGTTGATCTTCAATAGATTCTGAACAATTTCAAGTTTTCAAGCAACCTGAAGCCAAATTCCTTCTTCATAGCCTCTGTCATGGCAATATGCTCATATGCTCAACACTCCATAGTAGATAATGCGACCAGTAGACTATCGAATGGAGTGCCAAGTCACCGGTGCTTAGGACAATGCGAATACATAACCTATCGTAGATTATACTAGTCAAGATCTCTCGCGTAATCAGAATGACATATCCGATCGCTTTGCTTACTCGTAATATCCTTCTCGACACCAAACCAACATCTATGATACATTTAATGTATCATAGAATTACTTCACTGCCTCCCAATGAAATCTACGGAGATCATGCATATATCTGTTAACCATCAAGACAGCGTGTGACAAATCAGGTCTTGTACACCATCGCATATATCAAAATACCAACTGTGCTAGTATAGGCTACGGAGACATTTACTCACGATCTTTAACTGTAGTCGGAGACATAGTAGCTTTTAATTAGAAGTAAGGGCAACGGTGTATTATAGATTTGTGTCACTATTAATGTTAAACTTTTGAAGTATTTTTTTCAATACCCCTTTTTGTCAAGCAAACCTTGTCACTTTTCTAGTCTCTCTCAATCTCCAGCCTAGCACCTTCTTCACTTCACCAAGATCCTTCATCCCAAATCGAAAGACAAGCCTTTCTTTAATTATCAATTGCGGATTTACGCTTAGAAGTAATGAGCATATCTCTACATATAACAGTGATAAACATACTGTCCACTCGGTAGCTTGTTGTAGTAAACACATGGTCGTAATGCCTTCGTGTGTACCTCTTACCTCTCATGAACCTATCGAAAACGGTTGTACCACTGCTTTGGCAATTATTTTAGCCATAAAGTGATTTATTTAACACACACCATATCTTTTTGTAAGATCACCTAGAGGGGGGTTGATAGGTGATGGCTAATCTAATGGTCACTTATGAACAAATAATGCGGAATTTAAAAACTAAGTTGACAAATTAAACTTCTTTTAATTGAACACTTAGTATAACACAAGAGTGTTGCCGAATTCCCTTGCGAGGCTCTGGACAAACTCCCTAGATTCCCTTGAATGGGTTTGAGGTGCCGCGTTGGCTCTTTGGTGAATACAAGTGTTAGACAATCAATCCCAAGCAATTATATAACAATTAAGCACAAGGGTATATCAAGCATATAAAGATAGACAATAATTGAATGCAAGATATAAAAGAGACAAAAAGAGTAAGAGAGCAAGAGTGAGCAATCGCAAACACAAGGGTTTGTTTCGAGGTTCGAGCACATTGCTCTACATCCCCGCCTTCGACACACGAAGGATTTCCACTATGCACGATCCAACCAGATCTCTCCTTGGTGCCGCAACACCTACAAGCCCTCGGACTCTCTAGTCCCTTACACACCACAAGCCCACCGGCTCGTCGAGGCCGCACCTCAAGCTACAAGTCCTCACTAGGACCCAACAACACCAAGTCCTCACTAGGACCCTCAATCAAACCCGCGAACACAAACGTCCGCCTTCTCAAAGAACAAGAAATGATCTTGGTGATCTAACCACTTGATCACCAATTACAAACTCTCACTACAACTCTCCTATAGGATAGATATAACAATGGATGCTCAAGTGTAGTGTGAGAAAATCAAGATTAGAAAGGTGGAGGAAAACTCAAAGAATCACAATTTACACTCTCTTGATAAAATCCCTTTTGATAGGAAATATTAGCTCACTATTATGTGGAGAAAACTCTTTTAGAAAGGCTAGGAAAAACTAGCACAAAGCTCTCCAAAAATCTTGGCTCAAAACAATGACAAAACCCCCTTTTATAGAGGCCAGAAAAATCTGACCGTTGGGCGTCTGTCAGAGCTACCGGTCGACGCCGTCGGTCGACCGGCAACGGTCAAAATCCGACCGTTGCAGCCTCCGGTCGACCGACCCGGTCGACCGAGAAACTGGAGGAGAGAGTAAACTCTCTGTCGGTCGACCGCCCGGTCGACCGATAATTCCCGAGAGCAAAGCTCTTGAAGCGGTCGACCGGTCCGGTCGACCGTTCTCCAGTGCACACAGGCATGCACGTCTGTGCACGTCGGTCGACCGACCCGGTCGACCGGCCACTGTCAGTTCTGAAAAATCAGAACTGCCAGAACCTGAAAAAGTTGGGATTAAAGATTGGTCTTTTTGGCTAATAAAAAAATCCCATAATACTTAGAAATTCTACAAAAAAATAGTTTTATGATATAGAAACATGCTTGCACAAAATCAAGGCATGGTATAAAGATTTTGACTATTTTTTTTTGTAACTTGGAAATATTGGCTCTTAATAAAAACTGTTTTTCTAAAACAACATGTTTTTCCAAATTCCATCAAATACAAAAACAAGATATACTTTAAGGCATAGTGTGTATGGATATGATCCACTACA